>JAFBJT010110366.1:0-17446 GCA_016785325.1 Chascanopsetta lugubris
GAGAGGAGGGGGAGGGGGGTGCAGAGGGGGAGGGGGGGGGGAGTGGGGGGAGAACGGGTGGAGTGCCAAGAGTCTTTTTTCCCCCCCCTCTCTTTCTCTTTTTCTCTCTCTCATTTTGAGAATCTAAACTATATCTAAATTCTGCACTGCCATATGTTGACCTGCGCAGGAATGTGCCATATGCTTTTAGATTCGCTGAGCAACACCGGCGGCAAACGCTTGAATGAAGTCTTTATGCGGAGTAAATTGGAGGAGCAATGCCAGAGACCTCGGCATTATGCTGGCACTGTTACCGGTGAACACAGCTGCAGAGCTGTAAAGAGGGGAAAAAACACTGGGATGGGGAACACTTGAATATAGGGAAACGGTGCATTGCATCACTTATCCGGGGTCGGGTCGCGGAGGGTAGCAGCTTTCACTGCATTGCACCTGACCCCATTAGATCCTCTTTGCAGGTGGTGGGTCCGCAGGATACGAGGAAACAATGAGGCTTTAAACAACATATTTGGGAGCTGCCAATACCAATATTTCTGAACGGTATCATCAAATCAATATGCCCTGCAGTTTCCAAGTTTGATTTTATACTTAACTTAACATCGTGATCAGTCGGGATGCAGCGAAATGTGTTTTTGGTCTGATCGTTAGATTTGGAGGGGGTGCGGGAGCATGCACAGGTGAGCGGACACAGCCCAAATATGATGAATATTAGAATAAATACAAATATATGAATATACATATAAATATCGTCCTTTTTCTGCCGTGTTCCACCTGTCCTGCAGTGTTTCTCCTCTCACGCTGTAACGTGAGTCTGAAATTAAAACATTTGACTTTACTTTACATTACATTGATTTCGAAGCGACCACTGCAGCAAACCACCGACCATTCTGCCCAATTCACACTGGTCATCATCAGAAATTGGTGGCCCAGGTCACATTTCCCAGCCTGTGCTGTGTTCAGCTTCTAAACTTGTTTTCACTTCGCGTTAGCAACATGTCAGTATACAGTCATGTGGAGAGTCAGCTGTGGGAGCTGCAGAGGATAATGACCCACTGAGATGTATCAGCATCTACCGATCCTTTATTTCATCATACCCGCCTGACACAGGCCGTCACGGGTGGTGATGTCCGTCATGGCGACAACACACTGAACGTGGCCTCACTTCCTGATTCGCGAGGTGTCTTTGGTGTAAAAGCACATGATTTGTTTTTGTTTCTCATTATTCAGCCGATTACATCTTTCATTTGAAAGAGAAGTGAACTAGTAACTGAAGATCGTGTTAGTTGATTGGCAGACCTCCGTAACTGCTGCCATCTAAAGTCGTCACTGCAAACCAACCAGGTGGGATGAAAAAAAAAATCAATCAATCAATAAATTGATTAATAAATAAATAGATGAATAAATAGAAATAACAGACTCAAGTCTGGCACAAGTCCTTGGATTGTGGACCTTGAGTAAATAGAATACTCAGGCTCATGCAAATATATATATATATATGTGCTTTTAAACTGTTTGAATGAATCACCATTCTGATGGTTGGGTAAGAGTTGATCACCAAAGCCTTTGCATTTCCTCCTTTTTGCTTCTGTTTCATGAGAAATAAGGTTGATATTCATGCCCATGTTGCCATCTTCACACTTGGTAACCATGGACTTACCGGTTACTTTTGAAGGTAGACGTATATATATGTGTGTGTGTGTGTGTGTGTGTGTGTGTGTGTGTGTGTGTGTGTGTGTGTGTGTGTATGTTATTATTATGCCTTTGAGCCATCTTTGACTTCACTCTTTCGCCCGAGCCTGCAGCAAAAACACTTCAGCGAGAAAAAACACTTTAAAAAGACACTGTTATATTCAATGATGTGTGCCTCCTTCGGACAAATATAAATGCATCAGTTTTCAAAGCTCTTTCCACATTTCTGGAAATGCAAAAATAACATGAAATACATATACTTAAAAAAATGTGAATTTCATAAGGAGGTTTTTCAGATCAACTACAGTGAGAGAGGGAGGGGGGGGATGCCCCAAAGGCCTCGCCTTGATCGAGGGTGGAGGTATATGCACAGAGCTGGCATTTTGATCCTCACACACACACACACACACACACACACACACACACACACAAACACATACACATACACACACGCGCACACACACACACACACACACACACACACACGCACAGTCAGACAGGGTGATATGGGGGTTCTTCTAGCAGATGTGATGGGGGAATCATTTGTGTGCATGTGGTGAATGAGCTCCCATGCCCCCATACACACACACACATGCACACACATGCACACACACACAAACACACTCTCACACACACACACACACACACACACACACACACGCACACACACACACACACACACACAGTGCCTGCCTGGGCCCTGCATGTCTGCCAAGGGTGTCAGTACATCTAAAAGGTCTCTACATAAATGGGATTAATGCAGTCTCTCTCCCATCGGCAATCATTAAGCATTCTGTTTAAAGCGCAAACACACTCAAAATAAACGCACTTCCACTCTCCCCTGCTGCATTAAATTATTCAAAGAAGAAGAAAAAAATTAAAGGAAAAAGAAAAAGAGAGAGAATTGAGATGGGAGGTGGAGGAGGGAGGGGGGGGGGTGTGAGTGACTTCTCTGAGGGGATGAGGAGGAGGTGCATGGGATGGGAGAGGCAGATAAATAAGAGCGCGGGGAGAACATGAAAGAATTGTTTTAGAGCCCGGATCCTAAAACGCGAGCGGCTTTGTCACTCAGGAGCGACGCCCCCTTCCTCTCCCAAGCTCCACCTCTCTCGCTCGCTTTCCGTCCTCCTCCCATTCCCGTCCCTCCTCCCTCTCGCCCCTTCATCTCGCCTCTCTCTCTCTCCTGACATGTTCCTCCAACTTTCTCCTCCCAGCTCCCTCGCAGTTTGAAACCCCCGCTCGCTGCTCGCCATCCTTTAATAACTGTTTACTTCCCACTGAGAGCAATTAGGCTGTAAGAGGGGGTTTATTTATTTATTTTTTTTTAAACTCTCCTTTCGTAGGGTTGAACTTTTGAAACCAGGCGCGGAGTTTGAAGTCCGCGTTCTGTCTGGCTGGTGAGCAAGGCTGCAAATGGTTGATTTGGAAATGGGACGATATTATAGACCAACAAAGAGGCTTTGTGATCATAGGGATTTGGCATCTTACAAAAGGTTTTGGAGACTTTTCGTGTACATTGGAGAGGTTTTACAGTGGAGCTAAAAATACACTATTTAATACAGTAAAGTGGTAATGGAGATAAAGAGATAGAATTAATTAGCTTGGAAGGAGATTTGTTGTTTCCTGGTGTATTGATGTTTTTCTATCGAGGTTGTTCTTCACACAAACAGGACAAAGTGGAACATTTGGTTAAAATGAACAAACCTAAGTGTTACTCTTGCCATGGGATTACAGTACATGTCAGAAGTGAAGCCAAATGCCTCTGGCTTAAAGAAACGGAGATGTGTCAACATTAATCCGAAGAAAAAGTGATGAAATACCTCGGCCATTCAAAGCTGAGTGTTTAATGATGCTTTTCATGAGATGCAATATCACGGGGGAGATTGGCAGGGTCTTTTCAGACGGACTCGGTAAACAAGAAATAAAATCGACATCGCTGTCATGTCAAAAGGAATGGAATCCTGTGTCAGATGAGAAAATATATAATGAAAAGAAACTAACAATAAGATACATTTTGAGCGAGGCTCAAAAATACAAGCAAACTGATATCAACGCATCAAGTCACAGCGGACGATACATTTGAACAACCCACACACTTGTTACGCATTTAATTTGAGGGCAGGGTATTTAAGATGTTTTATTCGCCTCATCTCTGGACCAATTTTAGTTTATTTGAATGATGACTTTCTTATATTTTTAATATTTGAAAAAGAGGGGCCTGCTCTTGGATGCTCGGATGTTCCTTTTTAATGCTCCTTCTTTGATTGTAAAGCACTTTGAGCTGCAATGTTTGTATGAAATGTGCTGTACAAATAAAGTTTAATATTATTATTACATTTTTTGTCCTGGTTGCTTAGTGTGTTTTTACATGTTCATGTCTATAATAGTTGCCCTCACTCTTTTGTGCTGTCAATGATGTTCAGCAATGTTTTGGTCGTTCTGTACGGCTGAAGGTCACATTTCACATTTTCTCACTTTGTTCTGCTTTAGAATTTTTTTTTTCAAGTCAGCACCAACAATTTGACTGAATGAAGCTTCTCTCCCCCGGTGCACAATAAACACTTTTATTTTATTCTTTTTAACATGTTTGCATTTTCAAAATTTTTTATTTTTTTTTACTATCAGCAAATTCAGAGTTACACCTCCTCTCATGCAAACTGCTGTGATGATGATGTCATGATTGTCAAAGGACAGCTGGTCTAATGCAGGGGTGCCAAACATATGGCCCGCGGACCAAAAGCGGCCCACCAGAGGGTCCAATCCGACCTACCAGATGACTTTACAAAATATGAAAATGACAATAACCCAAAATGTGCTTGTCAAGAAGGAGACACAGACCAAGGGGACCACTGAACATGGCCTGGATTAACTCGGAAAGGAGTCGGGTGAGACAACATCTCTTTGTCAGTCAACAGTGGAACAACCAGGACAAAGCAGCGCCCGTAATCTGGTTGAACATCACAAGGAAAGAGCAGTAAGATCGTGCGATTTCTGTGAAGTGTTGAACATGGAAGAGGAGTTCTTCGGGGTCAGAGCTGTGAAACAACTATAACAAGGGAGACAGGATACATGGTGGTCTGTAACCGACGGTGCTGTTGAAAGGGTGGACCTGTGGAGGGTCAACCTTGTGAAGGGAAGCCTCCTTATCAGGGCCATCTAGCGCCCTGAGTCTGTACCGCTGGTGGGGCGCAGAGAAGACCTGTCAGCTCTTCAATGCCCCCCCCACCCCCACCCACCCAAAAAAAACAAACAAGGCCAGCTCAACACCATAGTGGCAGGAACAGTTTGTCAGGAAATGGTCAAGAACTAGAGCAGCAGCACAGGAGGATGATCTTTCCTGTTCCTCGGAGGACTGGCCTCGACCACCACCAGGAACCATCATCATGGTTGAACTGAAAGTGTCGTGGGACGAGGGAATAGAAGCCACATTTCAGAGGGAGAATGAAGAGTATGCAGCGCTTGTAGCCGTGAGCTCAAAAGAAGGTCGGAAGGATTATACCGATCTAATGAAGGTGGCTTGTAGGAGCTGCGCTGGAGCATCCATCCAATGGCTCCGAGCGGAGAGGGGCCCTCCAGGACCTCGCAAATGAGGCATTACAACAGGCTCCTCGCTCTGGATCTGAAGGAATGATAAGAAGTGGGGGGGAAAGATGGAACCGAAGGCCGGCTGCAGGGAATGGAAGGGGAGACCCCCTCCTCCTCCCCCCTCTGCTCCTCCACCTTCGAGATGTCCTGGGATTAAAGCAGTGAAACATCAGTGATGGCTGGATTCCAGCTGGTGATGCTTATTGGCGCTGTCGGTGGTGCATCTGGCAGAAGGTGGACTCAAACCGCGGACATCTACGAGATTATTAGATTGAATGAAATGACGGATGGGAAAATGAATTTCACGCTTCAAAAGTGGACGCTCACCACACACCGGCGTGATTAATAATCAGACATTGGCATCGGAGATTAGGATCAAATTTCAAAGATGCTTTTTCATGTTGTGAATCAGTTCCGAATGTACTGCTACAATGTGTTTCATTCTTCTCTCTCTCTCTCTCTCTCTCTCTCTCTCTCTCTCGCCCCTTCTTGGTTTCCTCTCCTCCAGCCGTGTGTCTCGGGTTATCTCATCCACATGCACTGTATTTCTCCCTGTCTATCTTCCCTGCGCACCCCCCCTCCCCCTCCCCCCTCCCCCCGTCTCCCTCCCTCCTCCTGCTACTTAAGAGCACCTCTATTTATTTTAATATTCTCCCCCCGTCTCCCTCCCCCCTCTCCTCCTCCCCCCCCTCCTTTAATCAAAGTGAATTAAACAGTAGACCGTCTGATTAACTTCACATGTAATATGCAGCCACACTGACATGAAATACATAAAAATAATTCCCACTTTTTTTTTCCAATTAGCTGCGACTTTGCTGTGGTTAATTACATTTCTCGTGGTTCAAAAGTGAGATAGAGCAGGACTTCTGAGTGTAGATATACACTCCACTTATCTATCCAGCAGTGATTTATGGAGCCTTGAGATGAAACAGCGCGACTGAGGGGCATTTCTTTCCTTCCTGCTAATACAAGGTTTTATTCTGATTTTACACGTGTGCATCATGTTAACAAGTGCAAGAGAGCGGGCCACCCCTCGGGAAACATCAAAGGAGAAAGTTTGAGGCGACAGGTCGTTAAAGGACACTTAAAGGTGCAGTGTGTAAGATTTCAGTCATTTTTGTCACTTCTGAAAATATTACAAAACCATTAGATACGGACAGTTGAATGAATCTGTTTTCTATTGCCATTAAGGTGCGGTGTGTAAGATTTGGTGACACCCAGAGGTGAAGCTGCATGTTGTATCCATCGCCTCACCCTCACCCTTCTGAACATGCAGGAGAACCTATGGTAGACGTCAGCTGTCATTAAAGCTCAAAAGATGTTCAGTACGTCCACTTTTACTTCTGCAAAAACATGGCGGCCCCCGTAGATGGGCTCAATTAAGGGTAATGGGGAAAAATTATACATTCAGATGATTTTAAATTCATGAAAATGTCAGTATGTAATTGCTTTGTAATATTCTTGGAAGTGACATAAATGACCAAAATCTTACACGCGACACCTTTAAACGGGCCCATTAACGTATATTTACATGAGGGGGGGGGGTCCTCTCATCGGGGGCCGCCATGTTTTTACAGTAGCCCAGAGTGGACATCGTACTAAACAACTACTGAGGGATACAACAGGCAACTTCACCACTATATATCTCACACACTGCACCTTGAATGCCTTTTTCATGATTTCACACTTTTGTTTTTAGGTGTCTCATGTGTGTCCGCACCAGCTTTGAAGTTTTATCTTTTTATTTGAGTTTCCACTCTCCCAGCTGCGCAGTCTGTATCAAATCAATGAAAGAGCTGGTGACAGAACCTCGGCTTGGATAAAGAAGGGGTATACGTTGAGTTCGGGAAGCCCTTTGAGCCATGTATATGACGGCCATGGACTACCACTGAGAGGCCTTTGATGAAATATAGTTCAAGAGATGAGGCTTTAACATCCATACCTTCTTCTCATCTCTATCACTCCCCTCTCTCCTCTTTCGCCTTCTTTTCATTCATAAGTAATGGTACACAGTGAGACTCATCAATAACCTACAGCGCTCCTCTGTGAAAAAGTATCGCGCTCATAAATGTTATCATTACCCCCAATGTATAGCGCTAGACGCTATCGTATGTCAGTGATACGTGTGTGTGTGTGTGTGTGTGTGTGTGTGTGTGTGTGTGTGCGTAGGCGCGCGTGGTTGCCGCTTGTGTGTGAGGTAGAGGGCGAGAGAGACTGCGAGGGAGAGGGAGAGTCAACAAGGCATGAATGGAGTGTAGTTCGTATGAGCTGTATGTTTCTGTAAATGTATCTATTAGCATGTGTGGATTTGGTGAATGTCTCTGTTAATTAGCGAGAAACTCACAGCAGCTCAAGGCTCTAACACCCACTGGTTATCATTCTGATGGTTTTGATCAGATTTAAATAAGGACCAGATAAATAGCTCGGAGGTTTGGAATGTGTATACTATATATATGTGTATAAGCAGAATATGCAACGCATTTCAGTTCCATTATTATTTGTGCTGATTTGGAGTTAATCACTGGATTAGTGCCAGGAAAAGTTTGATTGTGTTATATTAGATGAGGGGGTATAAATAGACTTAAGATCAAGTGAACTTTTCTAAGTTGTTGCTTTAAGGATTTGATGGTTGTATCTTGTTGAATACTTAGCACAATTCTACGTTTGCTTCCTTTGCATTCAGGTTTATTATCATGCAGGCCTATCCCATGAACCCCAGGAGTCTGAAAGTGTCTCACATCTCTTGAAAACCAGGACATAATATGATGGATTAAATATCATCTAATTTTGAAATAGCATCTGACAAATGTTGGACTGCAGTGAGGGAAAAGACTGTATTGTGTTGTTGATCATGACAGCAGCACATTCCCACTATATCGTTAAAAGCACGCGTGTCCTGCGACTCAAAGCGACAGGGTTTTGTGAACTGAATTCAGACGTCTGTCTTTATTTTGCTTTACAGTTTCAGCGAGAAGAACTACAACCACCTTCACAGACTTAAAGAGGGGCCCATTCCAAATAGAACTATTTTACAATAGGCACTGGCTAACTTACAGTCTATCTAAGGCATATTGTTTTTTTCCCCAGCATAAACACATGTAACCTTGATGAATGATACAAAGGTGCAAACATGATGTATAGTTTAAGGGGTGAGCATGGCGAGTCCACACAGAATAGTGGGCCAGACTGGCTGAGTGAGTTCTGTGGAAGAGCCATGTTGTGGTTCTGCTGTGTGTGGCAGTTGTTGGTTGTTTCCAGTGGCTGTGTGTTCAGCAGTGGAGCGGTAGTGTAGTTTCTGGTACGATCAAATTGTATGTATTATAAAGGTACATAAAGACTGAGTGACTGTGGTTTGATGTCGCACAACCTCCTCTCCTGGCATAACAATAAAAGCCCTTTTAAAAGAAAGAAGGTTTCAGAAAAACAAGAAACGTTGGGGCGCTTTTACTTTGAAATTCGCACCATAAACGGTGGAAAAATCACAATGTCACCTATGGCCCTCGCTTATGTATGGCAGCATTTTCATTAATTGTCAGTCCAATTAAGACAAAATAAAAAAAATAATAACCTCTCAAGCCCTGATGCTGGTTGATGTGTCCTTGAGCAAGACATTGAATGCCCCACCTCTGGGATGGCACCATTAGAGTAATTACATTTTCATCGCACTGTTAAAACATGTATCTCATAAAATAACATCTCAGAAACATACCTCTAATTACACGACCATCTAGCAGAGCCAGGGAGCACTTTTTCTATCTTTTGTAAGGGAAAGTTGAAAAATAGTATAATTTCCTTTTCATTAGCTGCCTTTTGTGAACATTAGAGAATGGAAGCTCACAGAGTTCACATTAGCTGTGGTGGTGGTCGTGGGGGTTAGAATCAGACAGAATACTTTGAAAATATGTATTAATAATCCATGGCCGGGCTTGTTAGTGGGATGTGGGATTTCAGGCCCTATCACTGCAGATGAGTGAAATCAGAATGCATGATGGGTAAGAATGGAGAGATGACACACTGCTTCCTCACTCTAAATGCATTTAAAACTAAATTAATACACTTGTTTGGTGCATGGTCAAAGTTTGTCTTTGACCTGACAGTTAATCAATCTGCTATGACGGCAACCTCCATTTTAATTGAATTTCATTGTAATTCAATAAAGTTGATATCAGATTTGGAAACCTTTTAAGCTTCTTTTTGAGATCCAAAATGAAATAAGGAAGCAGAAAAACACCTCGGGCCGACACTGCAGAGGATGAATGCATATCTGGTGAGTAGTCATCAAATGCAGCCCATTACCCACACATCACATGGAGAAACACCTTGAAGTCACCACACCACTATAGCCAATTTAATTTCCATACGCTTATGCTAATTACTTCGAAATAATCAAGCTAATTCAGAAAGATGCAAATGTGTTTGAGGTTGGGTTCATTAGTAAAGGGGCCGGTGCATATGTGCATGTATGTATGTGCACGTGTGTTGGGGGGGGTTTGCTGTGTTTCATTAGCGAGAGGCCTTAATGTGTGTGGAGGGGAGAGCTGTGCAGTAAGTGACAGACACAGGTGCACACTGTCAAAGTATTGGCTTGATTGAATGTTTTACATATTTATACATTATTATTATTCATATTTATATTGTATGTTTTCCCGTCCTGTGTTGATGCTCAGGAGATAATTCAGAATACTGCTATTTAAGTCCCCTTCAAACACGTCCTACTATGTATGTATGCATTTTTTTGCAGATAGTTTATGGTGCTGAGTGAAGGTAAGATAAATTGCACTCATCCTACCTGGTTTATGTAACGTGATGTCTACACAGTCAGCATTATTGGCTTTTTAAAACGCCAATCAGAGGTTTATTCATAAATTCAAAACAGTCAAACAAAGATAATGCCTTTACTTTGAGGGGCTGTTAGATAACAGGAGGTGTTTGACATTTTAGAATCTAAAAGAAAAAAAATCCAATAACCAAAAACAGCTGGTGGTAAATTAGACAGCATTTAATCTGTAGTTCAGCGTGATACAAAGCAGGCCAATTATCTAATGAGGTGGGTCTAAGAATCCTGTCGCCATGATGCAGATAAGCGGCTGTTATTTATCTGTGTCTCAGTATTTTGTGATGAATTAACCAAAAAATCCGGATTTCCTAAATGAGGTTTCGCCCTCGAGGGACATTAATGACACACATACCAAGTGAGACGTCAATTAGATGGAGGATATATATTCGCAAAGTTATTCGTGAGATTTGCAGTTCGATCAGTCTAAATAGGGTGCAACATAAGATCGCTGATATATTCCCTGACATTTGGGGGGCGTTCAAAGGTGGAACCAGCACCCTGTTTCTCAGTCTTAAGCCGTGAGAGCTCATCTATTGCCTCTGATTAAACATCGTCCTTTACCCTGCTACGCTGAGAAGCACGGGGACTCGCATCGCACACAACATCTCTCCTGCAATTATGCTGATTGCATTAGGGCTGCAGCACGTTCCAACACATACATGCATTCTGATACACATACAGTGCATGTTCCTGACACACACACACACACACACACACAGACACACACGCACACACACATGTTCTCCGTGCGGTCCCTCAAGGCCAGGCTTCGGTGCCACTGAAGGTTGTAGCAATTAAAAACATCATCCTCCAGTTGTCACAAACATGATGAATTTGTACCAGCAGAGCAGTAAGGCAGAACTCCTCCATCCCATAGTGTGTCACATTTTTTTTCCCCTCCCTCCTCATCTGATGCTTTGCTTTGACATGATAACATCTCAGAAACTACTAAATCAGCTGATTATTCTTTTCACTCACCTACACCACGTTGTTTATACCTGTTGTTGACACCGATAGAGACAGAGTTCGCACGGGCACCAATAAACCGCTTATAGGATTATCGGGGTTTTACGTTTAGATATTTACTCTCTTGCTCGTCTTCTCTGGGTGAATCTGTGGTGCAGTCACAAACATGAAACTGCCATTTCGGTGACAGTTACATGTGCAAATTGGCAGATTGAGAAGGTCAAGACATTTTGAGGATGTGAAGTGGAAGTGACTTTACTTTTGATAGAAATGGCACAAAGACTGTCAAGTAACCACTTGTCAGTTCAGTGGAGATAAGACCCGTCTCTGTCATTCATTAAAGGTGCAGTGTGTAAGATTTGGTGACATCTAGAGATGAAGTTGCATGTTGCAACCCTCAGTACGTCCACTCTGGGCTACTGAAAAAAACAGGGCCACAAATCAAAAATGTGCGAAGTAAAGTATGTATACGGGTTGGGGGTCGATTACATAATCCAGATTGGAGCAGAGGAAGAGGGGAGAAACCGCTCATTACCCATCATGGCCCTTGCCTACAGTCATTTATGGATATTTCAGTCAAGGTGCCAAAAAACCATTAAAGAGGTCCTCGTCTATCTGAAATCTCACAGTAAATTGTCCTTTATGTTGTTGGAAAGTGGCCGAACACATGTCTGGGTCATTTCCAGCATCTGGTGGCTCCATGTATCATCACACGCTGTGTTTTTCTTGGCTATTTCAAAATGGCTGACGTTGATGGAAGAGATGAGAGCGCTTGAAGTGCCTGAGGGCATTTCTCTGTGTGTCTCTCTCATCACACTGATCTGCTGTATGGTCAGTGGCCTGTTTGATGGTTAACAGGGGAACAAGAGGAGGAAAACAAAGGGAGGCTTCAGAAGCTGGACTCCATCACCGGCAGCTCCTGCGATGACCCACCTTTACTCTCGCTTTGTGTCAGTTGCATCACTTTGCTTTGTGGAGAGAAAGGATACTGTGATGATCACAGACTGTGAGAGAGTGAGCTAAACACCATGTGGCTTTTATACGCACTACACCGTACCTGTGCCGTTTATGATACACTCACTGGGACAATGCAAACACGGACATGACGTGACTTTGCACAGTGAGCGCAATTACAAAGGACTTTGAAGACCCCAGATAAAAGGAACCCTCAATACCATAACAACCAAAGAATGGCCAGAGTCCAAAGTAGCAACAATGGTCAATATGTACTGTAGGCTGAAAATACATGTCGTTACTGAGGTTAAGAAAACAATTCTGTGCTTTTATTTTGAAGGGAATTTTTTGTCACATTCCTTAACAATAGGCAGCGATGATGCCCTGAGATTCTAATAGACACCCCCAATTAAACAGATGTTTGTTTACATATGCTAATTGAAATGCTAGTACAACAGAGATGACATAATATATGGATTCTTCTACATGGCGGACAAAATTGATTTGGGTCGCGACTCGTCATCAAGGGCTAATGGTGGCTCCTGAAACCAGACCAGTTGAGAACCACAGTTTACCAGCACCCTGCAGTCCTGCAGCATTCAGACAATTACACTACAATTTACAGAAGACTGGGATTGAACCACTGACCCTCTGGTTAAACAGTGAGGTCTGTGACCTCCTCAGCCAAAGCTGCCAGTTTGACTTGTCAGGCACCTCCAGGGTTGACCTTGAGGTCAAACTGATAGTTGGATGTAGATTTTTATTCAAGCATTTTCTTTTGTAGCTGAAACTTGTTCTCTACTTACTTTATGTCATGACAACCACACAAACATCTGTTGAACAAAACCAATATATTATATCAAAGTATCAAATAGGGAAACGCACATTTCAAAGTGCACCTGTGAGAAGTGTCATTAATGAATATGTAGTGTGGATCATTTGATGGCATTCAGATCATCTCCTTCAGTTTGGAATAAATCATCAGAATAAAAAAAAAATAGAAATAAAAAAAAAATCATCCCCCTAATGCAACCCATCGTTAAACAATCAGAGCTTGTTAAGCCCCTTGTTTGTTAATCAAGCACTTGCTTGTTAACTGGGAGATGAGATAATAGACCTCTGGTGTGTATGTGTAATTTTGCGGGCTGTCTATCTGCCTGATTGTTTATTGCTTTTAAATTTCAGGCTCTGCTGCAGAGGCTTCTCTTAATTGGAGTGTTTGCGATGCCCTGTAGCACTAACGGAGGCTCGACTCAGTCAGGAGCTGTTTTCCAATCTCCTCTTTTTTGTGTGGTTGTTGCTGTCGTTGTTTGTCTTGTGTGTTTCCTAAAAGTCGAACTTGCTGCTGTTGCTATTCCGGTATTTGACTTCACCATCGCGACGATTTTCTTGTTTATTCCTCTTGTTTATTCCCATCGACGATTACGTTCTAATCTGACTGGTGGTATTAAACATGAGGTCTTGATTGTGTTGATGAGTCTGTCACATAAACAAAAAAAAACACCTTGTATTCAGTCTGTACTGCAAATCTTGCACTATAGCAACCTCTGTAGATTATCAACCTCCACAACACTGACATCAAAGGTTGAAGAAAGCCTCCACGTTGTGCCTCGGCCTACGTTCGCGTCTAAGTCATAAATCCCAAAACAAGGGGGAGGTTTAAGAGGAGAGGTGTTTCTGGTCTATTATGAATTTTAAGTCCCTTTCAGGGAGAAACGCTGCGCTGACAAATCCTTGTCGATGAATGCATCAAACGCGATGGGTCGGGATTTGATTAGCATTGTCTAATATGCCATTAAACTCGCAGAGAGACAGCGAGAGCGAGAGAGAGAGCGAGAGAGAGAGAGAGAGAGAGAGAGAGAGAGTGGAAGGGGGAAACACTCAGAGATCATTTCATTACCAGCCAGTGGGCACACACTCTGTTAAGATGCTTTGAGGTCCACAATGACTGAATGCTTACATGAGAGTGTTTTGATGTTGCAGCAGGTAATTCACAGTGTTTGGCCTACAGCCGGCCACGGAGCGACACCGCATGATGAAAACATGGATTTTTTTTTGTCAATGGTGTGCGTTGATGTCGGCAAAGCCCTTCTTTCTCTCTCAGGATTTGATTTTTTCCGAGAGGCTGTGAGAGGGAAATTGTCACGTTTTCATGTTAAAGGCGTGCTTTTATCTGTTTGTTTTCGCAGGGTGCTTAAAGTTGTTTACTGTGCCAGAGGGGCTTTCGCGCGCTGCACGTGTTTGTGTGCTCGTGAAAGAGACACCTCGCCGCGGATGATGCAAGACGGAGGCGGCCGGGCGACATCCCGCGCCGCCGCGTATCACCGCATCGCCATGAAATCTGGAGGTGGCCTACTTATCTTTGATCACGGAAAAAGACGACCATCGATTCCCGGCCAAATGTTGACATGAAATAAGTCAAATGCACGGATGACCTTTCCGGGCCTCCCAGAGCAGAGCAGGGCAAAGGTACAAAAGCTGGCGGAGTGCGTGGTGGAAATTATTCCTCCTTGACATTTCAGGGACCTCAGCCCACTGGTTTTTAACATTCCAGTCCAGGCACCAAAGAGGAAATGTCACCTTTTTTATTTACTTGTGGGAATACACCGATTAAATGTGACTTTAAGGCCAGGTCATGGTAGCGCCTGTCTACCACTGCCATGGTTGCTCATAAGCCAGTGAGCACACACACACACACATGCACACACACTCTCACATACACGTTCACACACACACACACACACACACACACTAGAAATGTGTCTGTGTTGTATCAGTGACATTTTAGATAATGCTGATGCTTGACCCTGTTGAGTTAACCTTTCTCACAGGCAATTTAGAATAAGTCTCTGTAGCTTTGTGAACTAACTGCTCTGACCTGCGGAACCAAAGTCAGACTTAAGTGTGTTGGAGGTTGTGGTCGCTCTGCACTTGTGAAAAGTCCTGATCTGGTCACAGCTCTCCAGCAACCAAGAGGAAGTATGGAGAAATGCATCACAGCGTGTTTAGAGGCAGATGGCAAAGTTTCAGGGTCTCCAGTAACCCCCCCCGATAAGGATGATGATGCTTTTGCACCATTAGGGACCAACAGGTGTTTACATTTTGTGAGTCGTCCTATGTATGCGTTGATACTATACGTTCTTATATTGTGTGTGTGTGTGTGTGTGTGTGTGTATGTGTGTAATATATTTGTATTTTTTTGTCATAGTACTTGATATCAACATATAAAACAATATAGTATTAAAACTTATTTATTTTGATAGAGGTATATTTTATTGTGATTTTCATTATCTTATACATTAAATAGATTCATATCCAGATCATAGATATATGTAATTACAATACGACGTTGCCCCTCCTCCTGGCACAGGGACGTATATCTTGTATACTACAGTTCCACGACTTCACAGAGACATGACGAGGCCATGACGGAGCTAAAAGTTTGCAACCTGTCTATAAAAAGTCACATGATGGATGTATTATTAGCGTATTTTCATAGTTTAGCCGGCTCGTATTGGCTTTTTAAGAATTAGCAACGCGAACACCTCAAGACAAAAGACACTTGTATCTGTCCTATTATACTATTGCACCAAAACTCCAGCCTCCCCAGTCTCAGCACCTGCGACAGCCCAGACTAAACATGAAGTCACGCCCCTCATTACTATAACTAGACCTCCCATGACACCCTTATCATAGTCTCCATCTCAGCCTCTCTGCTCCTATGAAAATAAGAAAGCACTGATTCATGCCAGATAAAATTTATCAATTAGTATTTTCTCAGCAGCGACAAACGGTGATTATTAATAATTAGATATCGGCTCACAGAGACACGGCTGACGAGGTCAGTCTCTCCGAGACGATCACCGAACTGTCGATTGTCCTCCGCCAAGTTTCCTGCCTCGCTGTGTACTGTGCGCCGCTTGGCCCGGGTTCAGCGCTCGGACCCGATGGGACCGCGTGCGCCTTGATGTAAAAACGTACAATTTTATGCAAGAAACAGCAGATCAAAAAATAACTGATGCAACATATTAAATTGGACAGGAAATGTCTCTGAGGCTCAGGGGATCCTCATCTCATGCTCCCTCCCTCCCTCGTCCCCCCCACTCCCTCTCTCTGTAATTAGAGCTTTTTCAGTATTTTCCACCAATGTTTTCATCAGTGCAGATCTTCTCCAGCCTCAGCCCAGGGAGAGAGTGAGACAAGGAGAGAAAGAGAGAGAGAGAGAGAGAGAGAGAGAAAGAGAGAGAGAGAGAGGTCCTCTGTGGCTGTTAATAGTTCTCATCTCTCCCCTGGACTCTCCTTTAATTGCTCTGCTCTGCCTGCAGGGTCATTATTACTCTGATCAAGTGCAACTCTATTTTTTTTTCTCTCTGCTTTTCATGAATATCATTTTCCAAAACAAGTGCTTTGAGGTTTCTCAGGCAGCGAGATCAAATTTGATCACCTACAACCCCCTCCCCCCCCGTAAATATACAAGCTCGCACTCGGCATTAGCAGGACACAATATCTTTCATATGCGCCGCTTTTAAGTCTTGAAATTTGACATCCAAAAACACTTTGAAGTAAAAAAAGAAAATCCCCCATTTACTTTCTTTAATCAAGCAAAATACCGTTTGAGGTTTTGACAGTGAGTGGTCAGAGGATGCAGATTAGCAACTGAACCAGACGACGCGAGATTCTAAATTCCTCCTGTTTGTATCTTCAGGGTACAAAAATAAATGGAGCACTGTTCCCTTCTGGTCGTCTTATTTTAATTGCTCTGCTCTGTCTCTTGGGTTATTATTGCTCTGATCAAGTGCAACTATGTTTTTAGAACATTTATAATGTCATTTAGTGCATTAAAAAAAAGATAATGAAGTCCACAGCTTCCAGAGGAAAATACCTCACTTTGTCTTTGAGGGTGAAAATAATATTTTCCAGAAAAAGGAAGCAGCCTCAGCTCCTATTGATCGCGGCGAATGGAATTAAATTAGAAGTCGCAAATCAATACCTTTATGTGAATTTCTTTGTTGACGAAAGCTGCTGAGAATTGCGGATTAAGAACAGAAGATAAAGAGACAGATAAAGTAGAAATAAAAATCTGCTGCACCAACCACACCGGGCGCTCTGCAGAGAGGAGTGGGGCTATGGTGGAGCTCGCACCCGCTCTCGTCATTCAAAGTTATATATTCAACAAACATCACCTATTGACTGCAGCCAGCAGAATACATTTCAGCATTTGACATTTAAGTTCACATCAAGGTTTTTTTTCCTCTATCGCCAGAGAGGTTGTTCTGGTTAAGGTAAAGGTGCCATATTTGATGCACCTAGCAGATAGGATTTGACATTTTTTCAAATACGGTAACTCGATAAAGATCTTTTAAATGCCCAGAGGAGAAGGCACCACACTGCTTTGCTCTTATCTGTTTAAACAAGGTT
>JAFBJT010110367.1:0-18174 GCA_016785325.1 Chascanopsetta lugubris
CTCATCACAAGACAAACTCAAAGCTTTGTAATGTTACACTATTCTAAAAAGGTCATCAAACAACGCATGCACACTATTGCACCCACACACACACACACACACACACACACACACACACACACAAAATACGAGCTTTGATTTACGCATACAATATGACATACAAAGTCAAAACTAGCCAGGGCAGTGGTGCCCAACACGTCGATCGCATGGGCAGCATTTGTAGATCGCCGGTAACGTTTCAACCGGCGTTTGTCATGTGTCAACACGGGAGAGAGGGGGAGAGAGAGAGAGAGAGAGAGAGAGAGAGAGAGAGAGAGAGCGAGAACTCTGGTCAGGGGGGAGAGAGATATCAGGGCCGAGAGCACGCATCAGAAAGTACTGCACCCACACCACACCCCCCTCCCGTCAACACCATATATACATATATATATATATATATATATATATATATACATATATATGCTGACCCCTGGTGTGGGTAGATCATTTTGACTTGGTCAATGAAATGCCAAAATAGTGTGGGCACCACTGAGGAAAGTCGAGCTGCATCCATCCAGAAATTCAAAACGCCTGACGTGACCTTTCTTCACCAGAGGAACCTGCTCCTTCCACCTCGAAGCCTCCTCAGACCTTCAGTGGAGGTGTCATCGCGCTGCACGATCGTCTGTCTCACGCGGAGTCATTGGAAAACCTCAGGGAACGTTTTCTCTGGCTGCTCCGCTGAGAGCATCGCTCCACTCCGTCACCCACAGGTGCTGGTTTCCGGAGGGTGCCGGGAGCAGGCAGGAGTGGCGTTACCGCAAGGGCGACGTGTCCGCTTTCAGAAACTGCTCCAGCTGTTCTGATGGCGCAAACTGGGACGGAGTTACGGTCACCTGAGGTTCGCATGGAGAATGTGGGGAGGTTAAAGAGCTTACGTCTTTTCTCGTTTGTACACGTTGTAAAGTCGTAAAGAGCGGATCCGCTCGGGGGTCCGTGCGCTCCACACCCCTGATTTAGTCCAAAGACATGCACGTACAAGTGTAGCGCAGTATTTCTGAGACATTCGGAGTCAGCTAGTTAAGGAATGATGCACAAACACTATGTGTGACACAGATTGACCTCATGGTTTTGTAGCATCTTCCGTATCAATACCAGGAAGCGGGGACGTGATGTCGTTAAATCCCTGCAGTCACTTGACTCAGTCAACGCAACGATGTAAAGATTGCAATGCTCGATTATTGCTGCATTTGAAAAATGCTTACATCCTTCATTGTATCGCGGCGGGTGTGTACGTCGAATCAAATTCTGCCGCGTAACGTTTCCATCACTGCGTGAACTGACTGCGGTTACATTTGGAGAAATGACTTTACGTTACTGTTGACTTTTTCTTCTACGACGGAGAGGGACAGAAAAGCACAGAATAAACGGATGCTAAATAAATGAGGATTTTGATGACGCAGGTGAAACGGGGCCGCTGACCAATTAAGCGAGAAAAGCGCTGACATCATCACCATCAGTGCGTGAACATGCATGTGCAGGTGTGATACACACACACACACACACACACGGAAGATTCTAATCAGGAGTCAAGGAGACGCGTTAAACTGTTTTGAGTACAGCTTCGACGAATGATGGTTTGTCATGTCTGCGTATATTAGGGGCGTGGCCTCTTGAGTGACACCTGGTACGTACTGTGGAGGCTGCGACAGCACCATGGCCGCCACCTCAGCTCCACCTGTGCTCCGCCTCTTTGCCCATTTTTGGACAGGAGGAAAGGGAAAGTAGGAGGAGTGAACACACAAGTGGGCGTCTTTTCAATTTGAACACATTTAAAGGTGCAGTGCGCAAGAACTGAGTCATTCTTTGTCACTTATCAGTAGAAATAGAATTCCATTTGTTTTTTGTAATTGTATAATCAGCTAAATGTATGACCTATTTTTTACATTACCCTAAAAAGAGACCTTTAAAGGCGCAGTGTGTAAGGTTTTGGTCATTTTTGTTACTTCTAAAAATATCACAAAACAAAGACATACTGACATTTTCATGAATTTATAATCACACAATTGTTTCATTATTTTCCATGACCCTGAAATGAACCCATTAATGTAAATTGACATGAGGCGAGGGGTCGCCATGTTTTTAAAGAAGTAAAAGAGGACATACTAAACATTCTTTGAGTTTGAATAACGACTGAAGTCGACCATAGGTTCTCCCTCATGCTCAGAAGGGTGAGGTGGAGGTGCTGGATACAACATGCAACTTCAACTCTAGAGGTCACCAAATCTTTTAACCTTTTTTTTTTACCTTGTACTGTACATGTCCTATACACGTATACAGTACATCTCAAAAAATGAATATTAACTATTGGGTAATATTAATTTTCATCATCATGCGTATATAATATAATATACAAGTCTCGCTGTTTTTTGTTTCTTTTTTAAAGTTGGTTGTATCATGGCAGAACAAAAGTTCTGGGCTGTAAATCACTGAGTTCATTATGAGAAAAAAAAGACTCGGTAAAGATGGGGGATACGAAATTAAAGATGATACAGGATCATCTTATGCACACACACACACACACACACACACACACACACACACACACTTTAGACCCTCTTGCTATAACGACAACTTGCATTACATCCCGTATATGCGCCCCAGCGCTCATTTTCCATTCATTCCCTTTGAACCCGTCGCTCCACATGCAGGCGCAGTCAAAACATGGTTTACCGAGCCCCATCATTTGTGGCAGATAACAGCGAGTGGCAGAGGCAGGTGGCTATTAGTCCTGATACATTATGAATCACACTGGCTGTCTGTCTCCTATACTGCAAATAAATTACACTGGGCTCATGTGGGATGCACACGCATGTATTCTTATAATGAGCGTTTTCTTTATAAATGAGCAAAGGTGCATGTTCCCCTGTCTGGTTGCATCGCTTTAAGGATGTCTTTAAAGAGCAGTGGAGGTACCGGTGGGAGGTATCCGATAAAGTGTTTGTGTGTGTGTGTGTGTGTGTGTGTGTTTGTGTGTGTGTGTGTGTGTTGACAATAACTAGACGGAAATGGTTCCCTCCTTGTGGGGCCGTTCTGATTGTGTATGATAAAGACAAATGAGCTGACAGCGAAGAGCTTTACTGAAATCACCAGACAATAAAAAAACATCTCCATTTACTCTCTCGCACACACACACGTACACACGCGCACACACACACACACACACACATTAATGACACGTTTGACTCGCGCTAACAAGAGTCCAAGGGAAAAGACTGAGACGTGTTCATATGAAAGTCCAATTAAGGGGAGACAGTTAAAAGCGTTAAAGAATAATTAAAGCAATGCTGAGTGTTCAGAGTGGTTTCCCGATTGAGGCCTGCTCACACACACACACACACACACGCACGCGCTGACTTTCATATTCAGCTCCACTCAGAATCAAAACAATACTTCTGAGATAGCATCCTATAAGTGCGTTGATGTGCTGTTTGTGTCAACGTGGTTTAAGGCAGGGCCGGGCTGATTAAAGCGCGAGGGATATTTACTCCATGAATCAAAGAGAGCCTGCTCTCCAACTTCAAATGGAGCCGTCTCAATAATGGATGCTCCTCCTTACGAACATGTGGCGGAACACAGACGACACGATTACCACGTGAAACAGCAACGTAGGAAGGAGAATGTTGGAATGCTTCACTGACGGCACCCATGCATCGGTGGCGCCAGCGACTGGACCACAAACGTCCCAAAACACCTCAGTCGAGAATAGAATATGCAAATGACGACCCATGAAAAGGGTCTGACGGAGGAAAAAGTGCAAAAAACCTGCAGTTCCCACAGTGGCCACTTGAGGCTCCAGAAGCAAGTCAATCTCCATAGACTCCCACGTGAAAATGATCAACTTCAGAGGTGAATGAATCTTGTTCGCAGGTTCTTTTTACATTTCCCTAAAAAGAGGCCTTTACTCGTGTGCACACATCGAAGCCGGTCCGCCCTAAGGGGGCTGCCATGTTTTGTTTTTTTACAGAGTGGACGTACGTTACATCTTTGGAGCTGTACTGACAACCGAGGGCCACCATAGGTTCCTCTGCATGCTCGAGCGGAGGGGCCGAGGGGATGGACGCAACATGCGACTTCACCTCGAGGTGAAACCAAATCGTACAGTCTGCACCTTCAGGCTGAGGGTTCAAAACCCGTGCCGCTCCTGTGCTCACGGGGTCCGGTCTGTCCCTCTGTCCTGCTCCTCCAGTCGACTGTCCGTCCACCACTGTGTTGACTTTCTATTACAGGGTGGGGAGAAGCTACCGCTATCAAATGGCATCAAATGATAATTCTGCCGGTTCAATAGGAAGTTCCATCCTTCCGCTGAATTGATATCATCGCAAGGGGGAAATTGCAATAGGAAGGTAGATACAGGCACAAAGCTGGCACACACACACACACACACACACACACACACACACACACACACACACACACACACAGCAGTGATTGCTGACTTCACTCAACCCTGACCTCTGCAGTAATGCCTGGTCGTCCTGCCTCCCACTTTCTCACCATGGAGACGTCAATCACAGGGTTGCATGGCGAGAAGGTTAGAGGCTGTCTGTCAGTTCCACAACTGCCACTGCCCCACAGGCACCGGGCATGTGCGCACACACACACACACACACACACACACACACGCGCACACACACACACTCCAACAAACCCTTCACTGACTTGTCCCATGTAAAGGTCCGTCAGTCAGAAGTCTTTACTTCTGCAGAATCCTCTCGACTCATACAAACACATTCTCTTCACACGAACAGTGTTGTGGCATCGTGGAGGTCGGTTGCCGTCCGGAGCCGATGCGAGAGCGCGAGCGCACAAAGACTCGGACCCCCGACGTCTTAGGTGGAGGGAGGTGTTTACTTGACCGATATCCTGGGAACAGCGTGAACTCATGGAGAACACGAGTGCCGAGCCAATTTAGGGGAATACTTGCGCTCCACATCCAGCGCCTCCAAAAAAGGAAATGTGTCACTCAATCAGTCAACAGTTGAAGTCAACTCACTCGATGCCCTGTCTTTTCTCCATCCACGCGTCCCTTGTTTCCTTGAAGCTCCTCCCCCCCTTCTTAATAGTTGCGTGGAGGCTAAGCATCCCTGCCTCACCCTCTCACGCTGTTGTTTTAACTGCACCTTCACATCCTCCCATTCACCACTCAGTGTTTGCCAGCGGCTGCACGGCTCACAAACAATTAATCGCAAGAACTGCAAAGTAAGGGAAAAACGACGGGCTCAGCTTTAATTAAGAAAACAAGGGGTAAGGGCATAAAGCACACTAAACAGTATGCATGCGCAAAGTTAAAGGTGCAGTGTGTAAGATTTCGGCTTTTTTTTGTGTCACTTCTCAAAATAGTACAAAACAATTACATTCTGAAATCCTCATGAATGTATGATATTGTTCTATTTTGCTCCATTACTCTTAAAGGAGCGGGTCCATGTTTTCACAGCGGCCCACAGGGGGCGTACTAATCATCTTTTGAGTTTGAATGACATCCGAGGTCGACCACAGGTTCTCCTGTTCGCTCAGCGGGATGGGGGTGGGGTGATGGATACAACAGATCACTTCACCAATAGATGTCACCAGATCTCACACACTGCACCTTTAAAAGGAAAACACCCATGCAAACCTGCTCATGGCCATATGGGGAAATCCTGTCGTAGAATAATAATAATAATAATAATACCTGCATGACAATGATTTCAAAACTAATTTCAAAGCGTTTTCTTTAATTCCGCTCAATGAGCAGCTAAAAAAAAAAAAATCTCCTTGATGGTGTCATTTGTCAAATGGGACGTCGCGAGCAAATTTACACGGCGACATCACACCTTCAATCCCCAAATATTTCAGCGGCAAATGAGACAGAGAGCAGAGCCTTTACAAATATTGCTTTGCATATTCCATGTTTTGATTAAGGTCGGGCCGTTCGGCAGGATCTCAGCATCTTTCAAGGTTCCAAGGTGCATAAATATTAATAAACGTAAGCCCACTGTCTTCTCTTTGCTCTGGCTGCATTATGAATGACATCACATAAGATTAGGTTGCCGAGTAATGATAAGAGAACAGTGGTGCCGGTTTGATGAGTTATGCATGAAAGGGTTTTCTTTCAACCCTCCGCGCCTTCGGTCTCGGCGAGGCTCGTGGTCGTGAAGCTATTTTGATGTGTGTCTTTGTGAGACCTTCGTGTGGGCTTGGCTTTTTTTTTTGACTTTTCAAACTTCAGATTCACAAATTGGAAATCGAATCACATGGAGCCAGTTTTGGCTTGTACCAAGTCCCTTGTGCAGAAGGATGTCAACCAGTGGGTCTGATTGTGTTTGTTTTGCTCGCGGGGGTCTGTGCGTTAGCCCCTCCCCTTTTGTCCGGTACAAATGATTTTCTAAAGTAAACAGGGAAGAGGACGATGAATCTATGGATATGTAATGTCCACAGCCACTGTTTCCTAAAAGTAGACTCACAAAAATGCACAAATCTGCAGTTTCATTCATAACTCTTAAAGGGACAGTGCACAGCATTTTGTGACATCTAAAGGTCAAGTTGCATTTTACAGCTCGATACCATGTGACTCAACATGTATGTAGGACAATCTTTTGGACCTGCCAGGTTTCATGAAATAAAAAAAAAATAAAAATAAAAAAAAACTTTACGGCCTATAGGCATCATTTCTGTTTGTTTTTTTGAGGGTTTGCAGCAGAACTCAGATCAGGGACTCACAACATCCGTCTTTATGCACATCCTACAGTAACAGCTGCGCGCCGAAAAACAAACTTTAAAGAGACATTTCAATCAGGACACTACTTTGTCACTGAGCGCTAACGGCAGCCATGCCAGCAAACTTTTTCAAAGAGTCATTAGACAAATTAAAAGAAAGGAGTTGGCTCAGTGTCTGTAAGCCACTTGCATGCACTAGTCCATTATTTCCACCTGTTAGCTTCAGTGCCAGTCCCCTGCATCATGAATGCAAACCACCAATAATGAACTACAGGAGGCCTCTGTAGTGACAACACATCTAAACTCACTTCATCCAGATTCATAGTCGGGTGAGCAGTGAATTGCAACCATTCATAAATATGATATTTCAACATTCTCATTCTATATCCTCCTGGTCTGGAACCACACCATTATTGGATCTCCACCCACTCTATATCCTTATATCAACGGAGATTTTCATTCATTCATTCATTCATTCATTCATTCATTTCGTATCTGTCTGCTCAGATTATTTAAAAAACATGTGGAGTTTATTATGTACAAATTAAAGAGGCATCCTGTTGAGATACAAATATCAAAACTGACTTGTATTTATAAGAGGATAAAATAAGATCAACTTCTTTCACTGTTATACGGAAATTCAATGAAACTCTCGATTGCCGTCCTGTCCTTGTTAATAACCTGGTGTCTCTTATTATTGAGGGATGAGTCAACACCTCCAGCTTATTAGCTGTTTGACTGGTCCAGCTCCAATATACAAAAACACGGGTGTGAATATATTACCAGAGTTGGAGGAAATTAATGATTAGGATTCTGATAATGGGGACGGGAGCCCGTTTCTGAAATAACCTGCAAAAACCATATTTGTGACACAAAGTGTGTGTGAGTGTCTGTGTGTGTGTGTGTGTGTGTGTGTGTGTGTGGATATACCATACGCTCCCTTTCACCTTTATAGTGGGACACTGGGACACACTCACGTGTGGCATTTACCTTTTGACCTCTGCTCCGCTGACAGCACAATTACTGAAAGGCCAGAGTCTTTGGGGAATGTCCATCACATCCTCTCTCTCTCTCTCTCTCTCTCTCTCTCTCTCTCTCTCTCTCCTTTCATTTTCTCCACAGCCGACTCTCTGTTGAGATCTGAGGAAAGAAAATGTAGAGTCAGACGTACAGGTGACTCACGTCAGACCTGGGCATTTCTTGGCCCGTGGAGTCGAATATGAGCTGCACTGCTTTAAACATGAAGCTGGAAAATATGCTTTTATGTTGAAATAATTCCGATTCCTGTTCGTGTGATTCTGTCATGCTTGATGTTTTCATGCAAGGATGGAGCCCCATCAAGCCCGGGCGTCCCCTTTTACAGCCCCCCCCCCCCCCCCCCCCCCCCCCCCCCCCCCCCCCCCTCACTTAGCCTTCAAAAGTCCCACACTGGAAAATCACCTCCATACAAATGGACTGGTATTGTCTAGAGAACCAAATCTCTAATTTTCCTTTTTTTTTCTTCTTAATATTAGATCATTTTCCTGACCCACACTATTTGATAATTAATGATTATAAAGTGATGTTGTTTTCACATCCATCCGAGTTTCTTGATAAGATGGTGTTTTGCAGTAATTGTTGCTGAAATAAGGATGATAAAATAAGATAATACATGAATAAATCGTGCATGAAATGTTTTCAATCATTTCATGGAAAGATTTCAAGGTCCCCGGTAACTATCTGGGTTTCTTCTGTGGCCCCCGGTCAAATAATTGCCCCCCCTCCCACCCCCTGTGTTATGCTCTTAAAGGGAAAAACCAGTTAATGAACTTTTCCTCTTAATTCTTTCTTCCTCTAATGTCATTCCATCTCTGTTGCTTATCTCCGGGGGCATTTCCTTCCTCTCGCGTTAAATCACAGATTAAATAAAGTTTGGAGGTTGAACGAACAAGATAAAGAGGGAGAGAAGAGAGATCGAGGAAAAAAAGAGGAAGAAGAAGAAAAAAAGGAGATAAAGACCGAATGAGGAGGGAAGTCTGATTGGGGGCAGTCACAGGCCATCGTCCTGTCCTCCAGCCCCCCCCCCCCCCCCCCCCCCCCCCCCCCCCCCCCCCCCCCCCCCCCCCCCCCCCCCCCCCCCCCCCCCCCCCCCCCCCCCCCCCCCCCCCAGCCCCCCACCACCACCACCATCCGCTCCCCCCCGCCTCCGTCGACAGCGGCGCTCTCTTCTCCTGGAAGAGGCCGGGGATGAAGAGATTAAGAGAAAATTACACCGACTCCTTCTCTTTGACAAGAGGGGGAAGTGGAGAGTGGAAACTTCAAAGAACTTTTTGAAAAGACAAGGTCGGCACGGGTCGGGGGGGACGGAGAGAGAGAGAGAGAGAGAGAGAGAGAGAGAGAGAGAGAGAGAGAGAGAGAGAGGAGGACGGACAGGTCGGGTGAGAGACAGAGAAAGGTCGCGTGGGATTTCAGGTCGGCGTAGATGAAGGCGAGGAGACTGAATTAGAGGAGATGTGGATCTCTGTGTCGACCCTGAGGTGGCGGCGCAGAGCGTCATCACTCCAGACTGACGGTGGAAGCTTCTTTAGCGCGACGAGGCTCGTTCCGATTGGTCAGGCCGAGATTTCACTCGGACTTCCACGCAGACTTCTATCAGACTCCACACAATCTTAATAAAAACGAAAATAAAAAGTGCTTTCCTTATTTATAAGTCGAATAACGACTTTGGAATGTCCTCCAGATATTTAGGATCCACTTCCCCGACACGGGTGGGGATTATGTGTGCGAGCATCAGCCGCAGTGAGTAATGAGTGATTCAGGGGGAGTTGTTCTGGAATTGGAATTGAGGTGATGTTGGGCCAACACTGATGAGACGCTGCTATTTGTGATCATCTTCTCTTTTTAGATTCATTACAGGCAAAATTACAAAAAACCCAGTGTCGCGGCAGAAAGAGTCATTTTCAGCTATACTGACTTTTATTTTGACATCACTGTGGAAAGACACTAAATATACAACGTTTACATGTAAAACAGACAGATGTGTTTTAATTTGAAACTCTGACTTGAGTTGTTGTTTTTTTTTGTTTTGAAGCTTCACAAGCTCAAACGCATGACATGTTCTGTGTTCCTGGTTTGATCCCTGTTTGTTTTTAATAAAGGTGCATCTATATATGCAGAATGTCCTCCTCATTACTCTATATGAGTATTATGAATCAAATCTAAATATTGAGTTACAAACAGTACGACAGTACAAGAAACAGTATCATTATTCTAAAACAAATAAAAGAATGAATTGGAATAGCAATGCAACTCCTTGGATTATAGGAGCACAAGCAGAGCTGGGGCGCATCCGTGGTGCAGTAGCAGAATCCACAGCACGTGCCACGATGGCCCAGGTGTCACTCAAGAGGCCACGCCCATAATTATGCTCAAATGTGACTGACTGTATGTTTTTATCAGGCTTTTAACATGTTTCATTCTATAGGGATTGACTCACTTTTGCCTCAAGTGGCCACCCTGTGAACTGCAGGTTCTGCTATTTCCTTACTGGACTCAGCACTGCCTCAGAATGTGTCAACTGTCCAAAATGTATTTTCACAAGTCAACAACATCGATTGTTTACCAGCAATTATTGTATCAAAACATGTTAAAGCTTATAATCCACTCTTAAACCATTAGTGGAACGCTTTCTCAAGTTGGTGTTTTCAAATTGAATTCCTGATTCCTGACTTTTACCACACACACACGGACACGCACACGCACACGCACACACACACACACACACACACACACACACCGACACTGAACTAGGTCTAATTCAACTTTCCGGAGCAGAAGAAAAAGGATGAAGGGGAAATGACGCCCTGCCTTTTTATCAAATCAACTTTTAATGAAACTGGGAAGTTCAAAAGCAACAAAGGACTTTTTAAAGAGCCACCATGTTTCCATATTGTCTGAGAGGTGATTTACACTGCATGCACGGCTGCTCCGCCAAAATCTCAGCGGAGATACGGCAACGAGTGTGGTTGACAGAATGGTACACTGTATATATAGGAAATGTGTGTGTGTGTGTGTGTGTGTGTGTGTGTGTGTGTGTATTAGAGGGTAATGTAATTTGCTTTTGTTTAACCCTGAGCTACAGGGTCTCTTGCTTTAATAGAGTTGTAGATTAGTTTTGCAATCCCACGTAATTGGGTAAGTGATAAAGCATAATGCTACATTCCGTTCACTCCGTTATGGTCTGCATTCACTCCCCTGTTCATTTTGACACATGTATGAACACGAGGCTCCTTCACACCATGCGTGTGCTCCGACACACATGAATGGCCGACCAGCACGTTAGACTCCGCCACCAACAACCTAATGTTTTATCTTCTGAATAAAGAACCGACTACAGAAATAGCCCAACTGCCAAAGCAGACGAGGGATCGTGCCTCTTCCCCTTTTATTCTTACTTATACTTAGACTTTGTATAAGTGATGACGCCATCAGACTTCATTTGGAGTGCATGGGATTCGCTCTCCATCTATGCATCATACCTCCTCGGAGGGTCACCAGGACAGCTGGGGTAAATCCCCATGAACGGTGGGTGAGCGAGAGGCCACGCCCAAGGTCCGCCATTGAGTAGATGAACCAAAACTCGTCAAGCGCAAACCTATGTGCAACTTAAAGGTGCAGTGTGTAACATTTGGTGACATCTAGAGGCGGCGCTGCAAGTTGCATCCATCCCCTCACCCTTCTGAACATGCAGAAGAATCTGTGCTAGACTTCAGTTGTCATTCAAACTCAAACGATGTTCAAGTACGTCCACTTTTACTGCTGTCAAAACATGGCGACCTCCATCGAGAGGACCCGCTCCTCAGGTAGATAAACAAAAAAGGGCTCATTTGAGGGCACTGGAAAAACATAAAACATTTAAGTGATTGTAAATTCATAGAATGATCCATATACAATTGTTTTGTTATTCTATTTCTACAGATATACTGACAAAAATGACCAAAATCTTGCACACTGCACCTTTAATGTATAATGTATGTATTTATGTATTTTCCCACAAGAAGGGGGTCCTCTCTACAGGGACCATGTCTCCATGTTTTGAGCCCAGAGTGGACGTACCGGACGTCTCTTGAGTTTGAATGGAACTGAAGTCTAACATAGGTTCTCCTGCATGTTCAGAAGGGTGAGGGTGAGGTGACGGATGCAACATGCAACTTCACCTCTAGATGTCACCAAATCGTACACACTGCACCTTTAATGATCAAATAAAGTCAAGAAGTCAAAGAATGTTAGAGACTGCTACGGTGTCTCGCCTCTCATTTGAATACTTGACCTTGTTGATTCGGCCACGTCTCGATTATCCACACCCGCAAAGCCTGACGTTGCCGTGTCGTCCACCGTCTGCGTAACAGTGGGAAGTGAGACTGAAGGATAAACAGATCAAAGTGAAGTCTAAGGTAAAAGTTAAGGGAGAGAAAAATGAGGGAGAAGTTTTAAAAGCGACTGCGAGAGAAAAGGGAGTCGTTACAGGTTGTTTGATGATTCCCTCCTGCTGTGAGCTGGTTACTATGACAGTGTCATGCCCGCGCTAACTGCAGAGCCAAAGTGACCTATAATAACCTGCTGTGTGTGTGTGTGTGTGTGTGTGTGTGTGTGTGTGTGTGTGTGTGTGTGTGTGTGTGCGTGTTTGTGTGTGTGTCAGTGTAGAGAAAACATGAAACTTCAAAGATAGAGGGAGTTAGGGGCGGACCACAATGTGAAAATCGGCACTCGAACACAACTTGGCTTCGCCTTCCTTCAAAAAAAGGTTGAAGTGTGAGTCTATAATTGACCTCTCCTTTTACCTGCTGCCTGGCTGAGGAGAGGGAGGGTGGATGGGGGGGGACGGGGGGGACGGGGGGGGGGGGGCGGGGGCGGGAGGAAGAGATGAGATGAAAGACAAAGAGGAGTAAAGGATGTGGAAATGCAAGCGAGAAGATGCCACAGAGAGTTTATAACGCGTGTGATGATCCCATGTATATGTACATACTTTATGTCTGTGTGTCCACGTGAGACTATCGTCAAAATGGCACATGGACGTGAGTGTGAGGCAGCTCAGCGGGGGGCCGATCTCCTCAGGTGACCCAGACCCTCAAAGCCCAATGTTATGGACATCGACTACATACAGCTCTTTGATGGCGGAGCCACGGCTGCATGAAAACATATATGCACACCCGTGGATGCCTGCATACACAAACCTACACACACACACACACACACACACACACACACACACACACACACACACACACACACACACACACACGCGCACACACACACACACACACACACACAAAGGAAAGGAAAGCCTGGCTGGATGTCGCTCAGCTGCTGAATTGAAACCGCTCCGAAAACGTTTACTCGCGACAGTTGTGCAAAACTTTGCGCAAACCTGCACAAGGGCCCTTCATGTGCACTTGAAGGACACAACATATTTAGACTGCAACATAGAATATAACAGAAGACGCAGCCAATGCCAACAAAACTACATGCTGAAACTCCTCTTTCCTCTGGTTTGTGTTATCTTTTATTTTGGCGAGGCCACTGACACAGAGTGGACCACTGTTATCTCATCTCTCTCTCTCTTTGGCAAACTCGCCTAGTTAGAAAGTTTCTCTCCAGCTCCTCTGTTTCCTGACGCGTTCTGTTTTTCAAGTCTCAAACTGTGGGAGTAAAAATGGTGAAGCTGAAACATCCCATCACCTCCATCCCCATTTCTCCTCTCATTACTCAGTTCCTCTACTTGTCACTTTTAATTCCGTCTCAGATTCTAGTTTTGCTTGAATTGTGCCAGTTGAGCAGGAAACAGTGACCGACCGCGCTTCTCGGAATTCCTTTTCAAAGTATGACTGGAGCGACGTGCTCCGACGTTTGTGTTCAACCCGTCTGAAAAGGAGAAACGTAATCGTATCAGCGCCGAGCAGCAAAGTGGGTTATTGGACGGTAGAAAGGGAGACGGACTGAAAGGGACAAGAGCATCGGACTGGTCTCTGCTACGGGGGGAGAGCTAATTCCTCTCTTTCAGGGGCCGTGAAAAGAACAGCATGGGAGACGAGAGGAGCGTCTGTGAATGGATCTGTTCAATTCCGTCTTAGGGCTCTGCGCTGGACATGTGTGAGAGGGATTAACAAGGGTGATAAAAGGGTTTAATGGTGGGGACGTGAGCAAAGTGGGTGAGCGAGAAGGACATACGGACAGAGGGAGGACGGACGAGACGAGAGAGACAAGCGGCTAGATCTGTGGAAGAGTCCGTCATCTCCGCTCTGAGGGTTTCGGCGTGCGAGGTGTTATACGATCGTTCATGTAATGAGCTATAATCGAAACAATTTGAAGGCGTCGACCAGCGTCCTCGTGGCAAATGGAAGAGGTGAGCGCCAGGGAAGAACAGGGGCAATTGCCAGAAGATGCCTCAAGTACTGGAAGCGCATTAAAGGCTGCCCCTCCCTGCACCGTCTCCTCCACTCAGGTCGCCTCATATTGTTGCATTTCTTTCACAAGCCTTTTTTTTTCCCCATTGACATCCATCCAGGGTAATTCACACAGGTGATCCCGCTATTAAAAAACAATTAACACCCCTCCCATTATCAACATGGACTCTGCCTTGAGGTAAAATGCATCGACGCTCTGGTGGGGATGACTGAGAAGAACGGAACAACAACAACACCTTTAATCTGCTTCCTCTACGCCTCGAACCCAGAGACGAACAGACAAGGAGTGAAGAAGCAAAAAGTTGGAATTTGTAAACAAATCTTTCGTACGTACCGCAAACTGCACGACTGTATCTGAACATGGACATTCACGGCATGTCCACTCAGTGCAATCCTGCAGAGGCCTAACTCCTCCCACTTCCTGGTTCATCCAACAGGGGACAAAGAGGCGGGGCGCCGGTAGGGCAGGGGTGGGCCCACGGTGCTGACTCAGCATCCACAGAACGTGCCAGGTTCAGCCTGGGTGTCACTCAAGAGGCCGCGCCACTGAATTATGCTCAATTCCAAACCTCAGGGAGTCTATGGGGATTCACTCGCGTTTGGAGTCAGCCTCTAGTGGCCACCCTGTGAACTCCACGTTTTCCCACGTACGCCTCGTCGGAGTGTGAATGCCAATTAAAAAGCACACAAGTGCTGGCGGGCTATTTAGATCAGTGAGAAAGAGATGAGTGATTCCTGCTCTCGCTGGTTTCTCCAGTGTAATGGACTCTACATGCAACACCGAGGGGCGCCGGACCCCCCGCTGTGCATCACGCATGGCGCAGACATGCTTTTAAACAGCTTTGAATTACCTGCTATAAAAGACTCGCAACCAAGGGGAAGACCTGTGCATGAAGTAAAACCCTTAGGGAGTATCACTATCTTTTATTGTCGTTCATATCTCGCTAAGAACCACCACCACCACCACCACCACCCTCCATTGCCACACTTTACAGCTCTATAGGGGATTCCTGGGGCTTCCCTGTGTCAGATGAGATACTTTGGACTTGAGGCCAATTAGCAAGGCCAGCTTTGAACTTCTAACCCCGCCTCCGGGCCGTGGCCAACCAGCAGGGGAAAATCACTTTTGTTGAATGCATCCTTGACCCCTTTCGTTGGGTTGCTTCAGCGGTCAGAGGGTCACTCTTCAGCCAACTCGAGCCAATTAGACAAATACGTTAATCAAGTATTTAGTTGGGCACCTCTTAACATTCGCTGCACAAGCGTACAACCCACTTCCTCCTCTTCTACAAGTACATGGAGCTGAGGCCAACATAACTCACGTTGCAAAAGTGAATGGCTGCCGAGCAGATAGAGATAAAATAATGCTGGTGTCGACGAAACTGGCTTAAATGGTTTTCAGGTGACAAATTCTAACATCTGACATATTAAACTGACTCCAACGAGCGAAGCCATAAATACAAACCTGAACACACCCGACGCTTCACCGCCACAAATCTGCTGGATTCATGCACATAGTGTACTTTGCAGAAAATCTATGATTTAACATTTGACACATTTTGTCGTATTGAATCTAATACAATATACATTACTTCTTATTTCTTACACGGCTGCATGATGTCCTCTCCTTCTAACATGGAGGAATCACACTCCCCCCCACACACACATGCGCTGCCCCGGAGCTGTGATGTGTCGTTTCAATACTTCATAAAATGGAAAAGGTTAAGTGAGGCTGTTATGTTTACCTGGCTGCCATTACTATCCAACATGGACACATCTCCTGAGGCGTTTCACTCAAGGAGCCTCTGCACTTTAATGCTAAAGACGATGATTGGCCTTTAAAGATGGCGGGTGCATGGAGGAGTGAGCAGCGTCTGCGTTATACCAATTAAAATATGTAGTCTGTGCAGTAGTGTTTCACTTTTTTCAACATTCCTTATATGGTTATTATGCTCACATATCAAGCTATTCTACGATTTGTTTGTTTTAAACCTTTGTCTATTATCTTACCACATGTTTACTCGGGTGTATCCTTTGTCTCAGTCCAGATGTCACATCATATCATCTGTCACATCTCGAAAGCACTTAAATAAATAAATAGACATATGAATAAATCAATACATTTCAATACATTATACCTTCCAACCTCAAGTATTGAAGGTGCATTTTACATTTCTAATATGATAGCTTGACCCTTTGACCTTTACAGACTATATGGCTAATGAGCATAATGTGGCAATCAGGTGAGGCCATCATGTTGAAATGGAAAAATAACCAGAACCTCTACGAGAGCAGACCATGTTATATAAGGGACTAGTGATGTAAAGTAGTCATTTTGCTCCATCCGGCATATTTGTGTTGATATGTACTGTCCCTTTAAATGGACTGAATTCAAAATTCCAAAGGATGCCCCCTGAATTGGGACACAGCTGCAGTTTCATAGTGAGCCACTATATATTGTGATTCTCAGTTTGTAGTAAACATTTCGCCTCCCTGTGGATGCTTTCACCTGCCGTTTGTTTACCACCAACTTTATCTATTTTAACAGTTATCAGCCTCTGCTGCCCCATGCTAACAATGTCTGCAACAAACAACAACAACTGCCTCTCCAACACCTTAGATTACGGATGCAATTACCTCACCTGTACTGCAATAAATCTGTTTTACTACCTCAAAGGCCCTTTGCCCTTTTTCCACTTCACTCACAATCCTGAAGATATGGCCCTATGTTAATGGAATTTATGTCTGCATGTCACTGTACAGTAGTGCGGGTCCATAGAAAGCATTGATTGCCATTTCATACTCATTACAGTTTGAAAAGACATGAGAGGAGACGGACAATACGTTGTAGAGAACATGTGGAACATGAGGTCTGCAACAAAATGAGTACGGAATAGTGAGTGTGAAATAATGGCTGAATATGAAAGAGAAACAAAAGGGGGAGCTAATACATTTTCTCAAAGGAGTCAACAGTGGGATGGTAATTACTTTACACATCTCGGCAGCTGGTTGAGGCAGAACAGAACAGAGCCCATTACCGCACCCAATCTTTCAGAAGCCTGGCATGGAAGTTAATGGCTCAGCTTCTGGAGAGGAAGAAAGAAAAGGAGGACAGTCTATACTCCGAGAGAGTGAGGGATGGGGGTGATTAGGAGGGAAAGACGGAGCAATACAAACAACAAGGGAGGAGAAATTGAAACAGGTAGAGTGAGAGAGGGTGGAATAATAAACAGATGGATGCTGATGGTGTGGACATAGACGACATAAAGAGGAGACATGGACTTTGGCGTGTGGATCACTGGAACAATGGTACGATGGAGAAGATTAAAGGCAACATCACAGCGACACTGACACAGGTCAAATTCCCAACTCATTACTAGAGCTCAGTTGCTCCCTCTCACACCCGTATCAGTATTTACAGCACAGGCCTGCCGCCGCCGCCGCCGCCGCCAAGATCCAATTCATTATCATATTTCAAAGTGAGACAGAGAGAAAATGCATGTTTACACTGCGGAAACAAACCTGACAGGTTGATGAGGTAAGAATAGTTTCATTACCCCAACTGAGATCCGACAATACATCGAAATAGTTCTATCTTTGAGTATCTTTGACATTCGTTTTGACGCTCTGTGATTATGGAACCACCACCACCCCAACAGACAACACTCCTCAGGCCTCAGGCTGTCCCCAAAACAAAACAAATGGCCTCATTACATCACCTATACTCCTCTGGCACATCCCCGTGCAAATCCTGATGATGCAAGATCAGAGGTGCATGTCCTCCCGGTGACCAATCAAAGAACTGCTGACTAATCAGAGAGGCTTGGGCAAAATCAGAAGCGGGCGTTAAAGGGAAAGGAGCTAAAACCAGGATTTTGAGACAGAGGCTGATGAGAAGAGCAAGCAGCATTGAGCAATCAATGTAAATATCAAAGTATATTATAAATATTCAAAAGAGTTCAATAATGAGGCAAATGAATGTGAGTATATGGTG
>JAFBJT010110368.1:25217-35673 GCA_016785325.1 Chascanopsetta lugubris
CCCGCCCCCCCCCCCCCCCCCCGCCCCCCAACCCCCAACCCCCCACCCGCTCCACGCGGCCCTGTGCTACGGTGGTCCTGTCACAAGGCGGGCGCCAGAGCCGAAGCGACAGCTACATGCTAATTCAACATTGGCATAATTCATTATACAGTCGCAAGTGTACTGGAATGGAAAGGGAACCAACATACACCAGGAGGGAGAGGACAGGCATCAAACTGTTCAATCCCACTCCCCTCAAGTCCCCTCTGCTCCGACTCAAGCTCCAGATATATCAAATTAAACCTGACTTATTGAATATGCACACGAGGAGGTGGCGAGAATGAAAAATATTATGCCGCACGCACAAAAACACAAAGTCATTTTCGGCGAATCGACGACGCCAAAGAGGTTAATGGACAATGGAACAATTACGAAGTGAGCGGGCTCCTCCACAGTAATGAGGGATGGGCCTTTTGGTGAATTATGGTAATCCACCATACAGCCACTTCCTTAAAGCCCATGTAAAGTGACAGATCAAAGGCCGGAGCGGAAGCTGCTGCACTACAGGGGAAATTAACAAAAAAAGATAAAGAGTCAATTAAAGCGATAAGACCCGGTGCTCTTGAAGCGGAGGCGACAGTGTTAAAGCGCAAAGAGCCCAGAGTCCCTCTGCTTTGTTGGTTCAGGGGAGCGAGGCAGAGAGACGCCGCTCTGAAAGGTCATTAGAATAATGGGCCACATTCAGCCCAATCTGATCTCGAGTGGGCGGGACCAGTAAAATCACAGCTTAATAAGCTATAAACAACATCTCAAAGGCCTGATTGGACCCTCTGGCGGGATGTTGGACACCCCTGAACCACAGTCATGTGGCACACGGGCTGATATCTTCATGAATAAAGCCTCGGATTAGCTTGGTCTTGGTTCTCTTCGTCGCCACGGAGACGTGGATGAAGAAAGTGAAGCGCGTTGCCGTCGTTGTTTTGGCAGATGGAGCTGGATAATCAACACGTCGCCTCCTTCCCCCACGTCTGACGGCTGCGTGGAAATCTGTCAGTCGGCCGTGAAAAGTTCCTCGTGGCACAAGTATCACCTATGTATTCAATAATGTCCTCGGATTCGTTGCCGTGGAGCCGATAAACCGCATGTAATGTTCCTCCGCGCACCGAGGACTGCGTGATGAGGAGGGGCGAGCATATCGCCTTGGCAACACGGGTCATGTGAGCGTGAAGGTTCTGCTGCGTGTTCCAGATGCTGTTGGTCGTTCACAATATTTTCTATAAGCATGAATTCAATTGTCCTTGTGGAGCGATTCATATCATCTTTATTATGCTGTCTGGTCTTTATAATATTCTACTATCTATATTCCACTTTCATATCTATGTATCATAACATGCATTATCTGAATTGGTCTGGATTAAAGTCTTCACATGTCATAATATGATATGTTTACATTTCTGAGCACCTTAAGTTTCCATGTATGTTTTGTATATGCTGTGTATCTTACTGTACGTTCCTGCCTTTTAGAATAGAATAGAATAGAATGCCTAGAACATTTGACCATGCTGCTGTGACTACTATCTATCCATCCAACCATCCATCCATCCATCCATCCATCCAATTTCCCATCTAATTCAATAAATACAACTAACCTTTTATTTCACTGTAAACATGCACAATTCCGTTTAGTTTACGGCCCGAATACACAGACTGACTTTCTCCCAGACACCTGGACGCAGCGTTGGCCAAATGAAAAACTCTTAAAGTCTCAACAATAAAAGGCATTGGCGCCTGTTAGCGCCGCCTGTTTCATTGTGGTGCAATCCGTCATTAAGGCTGCACGTGCCGCTCCTCGGCCCCGCGTTAGAGGACGGGTAGCAGTTAAAGAGCATCCAGGCGAGTGCTCCGTGTGTCCCACAAGAGACGGGGAGCGTCCAGCAGCATGTGCCAGACTGGGGCCATCCAGGGCCCGGGGCACTGTGTTGACTGGGCCTGCCATGTCATTAACAGTCGCCTTGATCCGCGCTACCTTATTAAAGCCATTCCTTCAGGAGAGCAGACGAGCATGTCACAGTGTGAAACCAGGCCAAGGAGGGAAGGTGACCACACTGCCACCCTCAGCTTGTGCAAGGGGGGGGGGGGGGGGGGGGGGGGGGGGGGGGGGGGGGAGGAGGGGAGGGGAGGGAGGGAGGGAGCACAGTGGCTTTGTTGTCAGCCTCATCCCGGACCCCCTGATGTCCCTGCGATTCCCTTGTCAGTTTGTGTTAATGGAACTCGCAGTGGTTATGCTCCTTCACGTCCTTATCTCCCGTCGCAGGACGGAGGCGCAGCCCGGCTCCGTCCGCTGGACCTCGGCCGACCAGGACACAACTGCTGCGCGGAGCGCTGACGGCGCCTCTCCTGTTTGGAAACGCTGAGCGTCAGTCGGCGCACGCTTTGCAGCCGCTGATTCTCAACTGGTGGGTCGCCAGCCAAAAGGTGGGTCGCGGACCCGTTTTCAGTGGGTCGCGACAAAATAGTGAAGGAAAAAAAAAATCCTGTGCTTTTATTTTTATTTTTTTAAATGATTTTTATGCAGCTACTGCCTTGTATTCGCACTCCTTAACAGTAGGTGGCAATAATGCGCTGTAATGCTAATTAACATTCTATTTCACAGATTGTTGTATTGACTAAGATGCACCTTTTTTTAAATTAAAATTCTGCTGATTCAGGGTGAACGCGAACATTTTCCTCTCTCCCATCGCCACCTTCAACTTCATCTATTGAACTGCACCATCCTTACACTAAGAAGTCATTTAGGGCTGATGGCGGGTTGTGACCCACTGCTTTTAAAGGTCCAGTGTGAACGATTTGGGTTTGCAAGAAGGAAAGGAAGTCACAGCATGTGACGTCACCACTAGATGTCACTACAGCTCACACCCTGTACCGTGCGCACTTACACTGTTTGAGTTCGTTCCAGCATGAAGCCATGCAGAGGAATCACTGGAGGTTAACTCCCTCTGACTGGTGAGTACGAAAAAAAAAAAAAAAGCCACAGCGCAGAAAAACCCACGAAAACACCCGAGTGGGGAAGCCCGGCGGGTTCCGGCTCCGCCCCGTCCCTCCCCAACACACACACACACACACACACACACACACATGCACTCCAGTGGCATGGCTCAAGCCATGCACATGCAGCACAGCTCTCTCCCACTGCCAACCAGTTTATGTAAAAGTGATTAACAGTAATTAATCCTTAATCACCGTGATTAGCCGAGTCGCAGTAAATTAAGCCACATCTGGAGCAGCTGAGTGCCGGTGAATGGCAGCAGGCGTGCTGAGAGTGAGCGCCACTGTTTACTCAGGTCTATACCTGGAACAGCTGAGAGCAAACAACAGCAGCCACAGTTGACTGGCTCAGTGTCGAGCAGTGCACACGCATTTCACCACGAGTTACATTATTGGTGTTTCAAAATAAAGCGGAATTCAATGATCTGCGTGTTGATACGTGTGTATATTTCTCCAACAAACAGTTATTGGGCGAATTCCCACAAAGATACGTAATCAGACACTATCAAAAGCATGACTCGGCTAAAAGGAATAGCTGTCAGTCTGGATCATAAATCAGATCATCAGAGTCTTAAAGTGAATACACCACAAAGTCTGTCTCCGAGCGGCTCCATTAAAATGCAGGGGCGGGTCACATTACTTCTGCCTGTGGTCAGTGAGTGAATACAAATGAGTGGTAACATAATCGATGGGGGCAACATGGTGGCACCGAGGTTAGAACTGTCATCACACACTGAGACAGTTGTGGACTCAAACCTGACAGGTGGCCAAAAGACTGACTGTCTGTCTGTCTGTCTGTCTGTCTCTCTGCCTGTCTGTCTGTCTGTCTGTCTGTCCACCCTGTGATGTCCCTCCTCCCTGTCTGTGTTAACCAGGGTATTATCCCTTGGAATGTATCAATGTTTTTCAAAAAAAAAATGTTTGAAATTTTGGCCTTGAAAGAGAGGTTCGTTTGGAATGAACCATCTCTTCCACCTCACTATATAATGCTTATAATGATAATGCTTTCTAAATATACATTTTATATTTACTTATATTTACATTTCACATTTCATACCCAAACCTATACTATCCAATCGTAAAGCAAATGTTTTGATATTCAAAAACTTTTATCAAAAACATATTTTTCAGAGGTTGGAACAATCTCTTTAGAAGAACTTGAGCTGTTTGATTTGAATCTAAATCACTGGCAATCACATTCGAATTCGGCTTTGCCTCTTGATTGTATGAAATTTTGCACACTGTCCCTTTAAATAGGAGAATGGAGCAATGCAACATCTTTGACCTTGTCTATGCTAGAATTAAAAAGAAACGCAGCAGTGACAGCATGTGATTTCCGATTTTGGAAAATCTGTGGCGACCAAAACAGCCTTCCAAGAAATGCTCCATCCCCCCTCCCCCCCCCCCCCCCCCCCCCCCCCCCCCCCCCCCCAACCAACCCCCCAGCCCTGGCTCTCTCTATGTACCATGCTGCATTGTTGATTGGCTGTGTTGCCTGAAGATGTCTCAGTGAGTAGCGGCAGTGGCGGTGGCGGCGGCGCTGCTCCTCTGTAGCTATTCGCTGCCAGATAAATGATGGCGAGGAGCCGGTTGTGAGCCGGGGAACCGGTTCCATCGCAGCGGGTGAGCTGTGTCTCTTAGCCCAATGTTTCTCCAGTGCCCCCCCTGGAGAGTTTTCTCCCAGCGCCCCGGTCTCTCCTTGTTACACAGCTCCAGATTAATTACACACTTTAATGAGCTGAATTATTAATGGGGCTCTTACTTGGCAGTTTAAGGAAATGCAGAGGAGAAGACAGCGGCGAGCGTCGGGAATTGGGGCTCTCATTAAAACATCAGACAGCGCCTTCGGGAGCCGTGTTATTTAGCCGGAGAAATAATAGGATTTGGTGTGGGTTCATTTATTTATTTATTTTTGTTTGAAAAAAAAATAAAAACAACGAATCGGGCAGAGTGAAGCTGCTTGGATCTGCGGCGCGCAGAGAGGCAGTAGGAGGGACGAGCCCTGCAGATGTTTGCACACGGCATTGTGCCGTGGTGATGATTGCAGGCCCAAGGAAAATGAAACGGCGACTAAAGTGTGATGGAAATCTTGGGAGCTGCTCCAAGAGGTGACAGGAGATGAGGAGGGGAGAGATGAGTGATACGAAGCCACACCCCCCCCCCCCCCCCCCCCCCCCCCCCCCCCCCAAAAAAAAAAATCTGAGGGAACAGGGTCTTTCACCTGTTACCTTCACTATGTTTCCTACAGGTCCACCAAGGTGGTTCCTCTGGGGACTGAGACACATCCAGGATCAATGTTGTAGAATGCAGGTCAGCTGATATCGGCATTTCAGGGCTGATATTGACTAATTACTGGAAGATAACTAGGCTGATAAACAATATTTGGAGATGATATACTGTATTGGAAGTAAATATGTAAATGTTTGTCGAAGCAATCAACATGAATGGGCGGGATGCACTTCCGACAACACACTATGAAATGAATCAACTATACCTGCGCTTGTTGAGGATCAACACGATGACTTATGAACATCAACAACTCCAAACGTGACCCTTTGTTTCGATGGAAATACTCTTACTCTTAAAATAACAAACATAAACCAAGTATATCGTTTTTTTTTTACACTTTGCAAAAATCATCCTACGACGGGCCGGACTAAACCCTCTGGCGGGCCGGTTCTGGCCCGCGGGCCCTATGTTTGACACCCCTGTTTATTCGCGAAGGAGTGTGACTCACGTAATACAGACAATCACCCGCATCACGTATTACACACTACACTATAAAGAATAGGCCTAATGGAGGGAAATCAATGTAATGGGGGAACATTCCTGCACATAATGCAGCCACTGGAGGAGGTGTCTTTTCAGATTGTTCAGCACAGACGGGAGCAACATTACATGAAATGGCTTGAACTACGGCAGCAATGAAAAGAGAGAGACCATTTCTATGCGAATACGTCTCCTTCCCGTCTCCTTTAAAGGGGCAGACTGGTTTTTATCTGGCGACTGTGAACACTTACAGCAGCGAGGGTGTTCATCACCATCAGGAATACGGGAAATTTTCATTATGAAGGCGAGAGAGAGAGAAAAAAAAAAGTGTGTGTGGGGGGGGGGGGGGGGGGGGGGGCTGTAGGAAAATGAGATTATTCACATAATATCACAGCGGCAGATAAGAGAAAATCCCACAGTGAAGAGACAGGAAATGAAACCAGGAAACAAGTTCCAGAGTTGTTCCTGTGAGTCTAAATTTATATTTCTGCTGCAGCGAAATTTAATCTCCTGCTCCTCGATCGGTGCATGTTTATGAACGTCCGTGTTCGCGGAACACGTCTGACACGCGGAAGCTCACGCGTGTGCACTGAAAGAGCGCGGGAGGAAGAGAAAAAATGGGGTGAATTGTCCTTTGACATCACTTTAATGCATTTGGAAACAAGGGGTTTTGATTGCACGCGAGTGACGACTGTGTTCATCAGGCGGATCTTTGCACGAGCTCCGTGTCCTGAGAGCGGCGAGCGGCTTCCACGCCTGCTCGTGGATTCCACACAGGGATCCCAGGGGACCTCTGTCTCTCTCTCTCTCTCTCTCTCTATTTGTGTACAAGCTGCTGCTGCTGCTGCTGCTGCTGCCGGTGCCGACTCTTCCCGGCGTTTAGGAGGAAACAATAACAGCCTCATTGCACAGTCAGATTATATTACAGGCTTCCGCGCAGCCCAGAACGCTGAGTGGATTTTGGGCTTTATTGCCATATTTGGGCTGCGGGAGAACTGATGACACAGCACCTGACAACCAAGATTGAAATCTGACTGATGATCCCCCCCCCCGCCCGCCCCCCCTGCGCCTCGGCGATACGGCACATTAGCACGAGTCCCCTGATTAGTAATCACGGTGAGGGGCGATCAGATGACCTAGAATGGCCCAGTGGCCATGGATGCACGCAGGCGTCTGGATGGGGCAGTGTCTTTGTGCAGCCTCGGAGCTCCAGACACAAAGCCCTGGGGACACGGGGATGATGCTGCTGCCGCTGCTGCTGCTGCTGCTCCGCTATAGCCAAACACAACCCCCCCCCCCCCCCCGAAGACCCCCCCCCCCCCCAAGATGAAAACTGCACAAGTTTGTGCTGGGGATTGGGAGAAAGAAAAAATGGCCACGCACGCAGCTCATTACACGGGTCCTATTTGGGTCAGGGAGCAGATGCAAATGTAGGTCAGGAGGAACCCCTGTTGTCAATCAAGACGGGAGAAGAGAGGGAGAGAAGGGTGGAGCAGTAATGGAGGAGGGATGGAGGGGTGTCTCCACGGTGAAAGATCACGCTGGCTCCTCGTCGCAGCCCCGCCTCCCTCTGCCCCCCACCCCCACCCCAAGGACAGAGGGTATCGAATCATCTGCAGAGGAGAAGTCGGGTGCGAAGCCTCATTGAGGAAACTTAATTAGACTCGTGCTCGTGAGGTTCATTTGAGCTCAGGGACGCGCGGGGGACGGCATTAACATTTTCCTGTGGCCCAATCAAGCTCTGTCTTCAGCTCCTGTGTGTCTGGTCAAGGTTTCGCCACCGGCCCCGCACCAACACCACTGTACCACTGACAAATAAATAATAATAATAACAATAACAACATAAACAACACTCACGAAAAGACAGTATGAATGTGTCATGAAAACGGTCAAATGACTATTTCGATCTTCGACATAGAGCCCCATCGCATTTGCCGTTGTCACTGGAAAACACACCCCGTGCTTTTATTTTGAAGAGGATTGTTCACGCATTGGAGGGATTGGAGCGACCCGTCATTCACGTTGGGTCCCGAAGGCAGACCAGTTTAGAACAACTGACAAAGAAACTTCTATGCTAGAAACACTAATGCTAGCATGACGCATATTCACGTCCAAGGCCGTTGGCACGTAACCGTGGCAACCAAGGCAGATTTTTGATTGAATGTTTTGGATAAAGACTCTGAAAGGTCGGATGCGGCAGATGAGGGAGCTTCTCCCGATTCAAGGTGGAGAGCAGACTGAAGCAAGTTACCGTGGCAACACGAGTCAACATGGTGTGATTCCAAAAAGGGAGAGGATTCAACCACCAGTGAATTCCCTTGTATAACTGCCCTCCAACGTCGTGAGCGGCAGGGAGATGAGACCGGCTGACCTCCGCTATCTGCAGCTGCCCTCCAGACTCCAGCACCTCCTCCACATGCAGTGTGAAACAGAGCAAAGTACACATCCAGTCACATTCAAGTGACATCTTCACAGTTTCATGCTCGAATTCCTTCAAGGGGACTCTTATTTTTTTCTTTTTTTTTCTTCCCGAGTGCTGAAAGCACATCATCTTTTCTCTGCTCCTGCACTTTTGGCCTATTCCAGCTCCTCTTCTGAAAACCTCCGCGTCGGCGGCAACAGCTCCTCCCGACTCTGCGGCACTTCATTTCACCTCACACTGAGCTTTGATGCAGCGCAAACTGCCTTGAGGTTGCCACTTGTCTGAATAATGTTATGCTAATGCCGTAGTCTACCTGTATTTACCCCTAAGTGCAGGAAGCAATCTGTTGATTGCGAGAAAGCAATTTTCCTGAAAGAGGGAGCGGGAGGGGGAGGGAGGGAGAGTGGGCCGCGCGGCAAAAGACTGAATGAGAGGGTAACAAGAGATCTTCTTTAAGCCGCGGCAAAAGCAATTTGCAGAGGACGACAATTTTCTCCGGCTGTGAAAGGAGCGCTCCGTCTAATTGTGCCTACGCAGAGCCATCAAGATGGGGATGCAGAAAATAGAGCGGCAGGCACGCACTTATCCCACAGCAGCTCAGTGGTAAAGCAGCTTTTTTAGTCGGGAATGTTGTTTTGAAAAATGATCAAGACCCCAATTTGTCGATCATTTAAAAAAAAAAAAAAAACATATCATAGCATGACTGTGTGCATTGTGTTGTCCTGCTAATCACCTGTAGGGTTCGACACCATCAAACATGATGATGTGTAGTGTAAGAGAACGAGTGGCCTCCAACTCTGTGTTGCACGCACAGACATGGATGGAAATGGAACTCCCAGTGCTTTAAAGGTGCAGTGTGTGAGATTTGGGGACATCTAGTGGTGAAGTTGCATGTTGTATCCATCCATCCTGTGGTAGAAATCATTCAAAGTCAAACTCTGGTCTACAGTAAAAACAAGGCGGCCCCCATAGAGAGGACCTGCTCCTTATGAAAATATAATATTAATGGGCTCATTTTAAAGTCATGGGAACACAAATAGATTTAGGTGATTATGAAAATGTTTTTTTAGGAGTGACAAAAAACTTTTTCTTACATTCTTACACACTGCACCTTTAATAATGAATGGGGACATTGTGCTTTTAAAAAAAATGTATTGTTTTGGGCTCTGAAAGGACAGAGGTGATGGATCAGGGAGCTTCTACTGATTCAAGGTGTAGAGCATTAAAGCACGTTACCACAGTAACATTGTTACAGAGTCAACACTCTTCCTGGTCAAACTACAGCCAATGGGAGAGGATTCACACAGGGCTCAATCCCAGCATGCGTGCATTGTGCTGTCCTGCTAATTACCCGCAGGCTCCGACACCATCGAACGTCCTGACATACCGTCTATAAGAGAGAGAATGGCCTCCACCTCTCTGGTTCCCATGCACAGGCATAACACAACTCCCAGTGCTTTAATGATGAATGGGGACATTGTCCGTTTAATTTGTTTGTTGGTCCTTGTGTTGCCCGAGAAGGCAGATGTAGAAATTAATTGCTCTTTCTGACAAGGAGGGAGGCTGGTATTTGTGTTTGTGTGTGTGTGTGTGTGTGTGTGTGTGTGTGTGTGTGTGTGTGTGTGTGTTTTGTACAGGAAGGCTGCCTTCTAAAAATAAAAGCGGCAGAACCATGTGTGTGGTGCCAGATTGGGCTCGGCGCTGTGCTCATCTCGCTCTGGCTCGACTTCTATCTGCCCGCGTGATAAAGCTGCTAACAGGCCTTTATCGGGGAGCAAGGGGAAATATGCTCCTGCCAGATTAGGCCCCAGACTCTGCCAAGGTTATAAACAGCCTGTTATCTGTGTCCCAAACAGAGTAATCCACGCTCTATCAGCACCCAAACATATGGGCCACACAGAGCAGAGATAGCCTCTGATGGACACTTGGTTTTAATTGCAATGAGAGCCAGTGGAGAGAAAAAGGCACATAAAGGGGGTGGGGGTGTGGGGGGTTGGGGGTGGGGCTGTGGGGGGGTGGGGGGGGGGGGGGGGGGGGGGGGGGGGGGGGGGGGGGGGGGGGGGTTATTGTGGACATGTCCCAGCCCCGTGCTGCAGCCGGCCAACACTCACAAAGACCAAACCTCGACCTTTCTGCAATGCTGCACCTGCTCCTTCCAGTGCGCTCAGGCGATATCATGAATAAGCAGAGGGGGGGGGCGGGGGGGGGGGGGGTAAGGGGGGGGGGGGGCCGGGGGGGGGG
>JAFBJT010110368.1:35739-47564 GCA_016785325.1 Chascanopsetta lugubris
ACTAGTCCCCCCCCCCCCCCCCCCCACCCTTTTCATTGCAACGTGTCTGTGTGTGTTACCCCCGGCACGCTGAATTAGATTGTGGCGGCAGTAAGTGTGCATTAATGTGATTAGGCACTGACGAGCTATTTTCAGCTCTCAACGCGCCGCCGACCGCTCTGCGGGCGATGCCTCGCAAAGCGCCGGTTCTCAGATGCACCGCTCTCTCTGGGCCGCCCGATCAATAACAAACTTAAACTTCCCCGGACATGGGCTTGGTAAACAAGAGCCACTCAGACGCTGTGTCTTTCAGCGCAGAACAGACACTCACACACAAACACACACACACACACACTGGAGTGTGCGTGCGCACGCACACACACTCAGGGAAAAAGTGAAGTGAGGACAGCCAGGCAGAGATGACGGAGGGCGAACTCTCAGCCTAAGAAGAGAATGTGTTGAAATGGAAGCTGTGGACGCCAACAGCTCTTTTTCCAGCAATAACAGGAATGCCTCAACTTTAAAGGTGCATTATGTGATATTCTGCACAGTGAGGCCTGCACCACATATTTTAGAGACATATAATATGGCTCTGTTTGGATCGCCACCACTTGAGGAGGGTATCAGCACTGTGTGGATGATGGGTTTTCAACCCTTGAAAACCAGAGGAGGAGTAAGGTTTTCTTGCTCAAAAAGACTTTAGAGTAGAATAGAATTGAACTTGCAATTTACAATATTCCCAAAATATAAGAACGACTAGTAAACTTTAATGCCCATCATAACAAACTGGCTTATTCTAGAACCGGTCCATCAGCTTGGTTTTAATGCTCTTGTGTCACCGATGATGAGCCCGGTGACCCCGCGAGGGGCTCGCTACCACCAGGGGGTGTCGCACTCGTTTGAGCTCAGGGGCCATATACAACCCAATAGGACTCTGTGACGGGCCGGTTCTGGTCCACGGGCCAAATGTTTGATAGCCCAAGTCTGACCTTTTATGTGAATACTGCGATTTGCATGGGCGTGATGGACAACACACAAAGCAGCCATTTCTATAAGGTAGAAGATCGACACTGCAGTGTTTGTAAGTTAGAAGAGTGTAGGATTTAGCGGTATCTAGTGGTGAAGGTGCGTGTTGCAGAATAATAGCCCTGACTGCACACTTCCCTTCCAAGCATGTCAGCGCAGGACCTGCTCCTGATTATACGGTGATAAAAACAAAAGGTTTTTCTTTTTTTTCTTTTTTTACATTCAGGTGATTATACACTCATAAAAACATAAAGAAAATGATGTCATATTTCAAATCTACACATAGAAATGGAAGGTTCCACCTGAACATTACACACTGGACCTTCAAAGGACCATAAAAGGAAGGGAAATCTTCCATAAAGGACTAAGATTTAGGGCAAATGCTTTGAAATCGGACAGTTTTATAACATTGCACTGACCAAAATAGAACAGGGCGATAGAATAAGAGTTAATGTCTATTGTTAGGATCCCTTTCTTTTTGTTTTCTTTTTTTTGTTTTCCAGTTCTGGCATTACAGTTTCATCACCTGTTCCAGCTATAACGAGCAGCTGCACACGTGTTAATGAGGACTGAGATTACACTCTACAGCTTCCACCGCCGCCGCCGCTACTACCACTGTCTCCTCACATGAGCAGGAGGCTGCTCTTTCTGTCGGCAGAGCTGTGATCTGAATACCTCTGCCTTCATAAAAAATTCAGGCCTTATTGACTCCCTACTTTGGTTTCCCCGCAGAGCCCACCTCCCCGGCTCCTTTTAAATTCTGCTCTCGTGGCTGAGGATGCACACCTGCCTGGGGGAAGAAGAAGAAGCAAGAAAAAAAGAAAAAGTCTCTGGCTTAGCTTTTATAGCCTCCAAACCGCATCATAACACTCTGCGCGCGAGAAATGTACATCTCGGCTCCCAAGTCTCGTTAGACGCTGACCCTGAAAATAAAGATAAAACCCGGTGTATCTGTTTACCTGAAATAATAAAGGCGCGGGTTCTGCAGCGCCGCGCCGTTACACCTACTAATCACTCAGCAGTTAGTGACTTACAGGGTCATGTGGGTATTATTGGCATTATAAACTGCTACATCACATCTGTTATGCTAAATATTGATAGATCATGTTCCTTTTATTCCAGCATCTGTTACCTGCTCTTTACGGCGCGTCGTCACCCACTGGCTGCCGCATTCCAGCCGCGCGGCCCGAGCTCGTCTGTCTCGCATATACAATATTTCAAACGCAGCCAACAAAAGGGCACAAAGTCTAATAAATCCCGCCTTTTATATACTGCCCCCAGATTTCAGAGTCCTGTCCAATAAACTTTTAAATGTCATGAAGGGCCTATAATGTAGACAGTATAAACCGCAGCCATGAAAGCCATACAGGGGCCCTGTCCCTTATCTTTTTATCCAATAAAGTTTTATATCTTTGAATCAACTATAAAATGCTTTGGAAACTGTCAACAAGGGGATAATTGGCCCGACTTTTATCGCCATGGTGATACCTCCCCACGGGCTCCTTCCTCTTTTCCGACAGTAAATGAGAATAGTGTATAGAATGAGATGCAGTCAATACGCCTGTATAGTCTGAACGAATCAAATCAATACACTTAAAGGTATTAAAGGTGGGGTGCGTAGACTTTAGTGACATTTGCTGGTGAACACTCCCTCACCTTGCCCTTCTCTTTTTAAGCATCAAAAACCTAAAGTAGCCTTGAGTTCTCATTAAAGAAGCTCATTACAGGTGCTTAGTATGTCCAGTTTGGGGCAACATGGCCGCCTCTGACGTGTGGACACACTTTTTTATCATACACCTTTTGAATAGCTAGTATCAATATTTCATATTCCATTTCAGTTGGTGGAAATGATTTCACCCAAATCGTACACACTGAACCTTTAAAGGTGCAGTGTGTAATATTTGGTGACATCTAGTGGCGAAGTTGCATGTTGTATCCATCACACTTACCCCTCTGAGCATGCAGGAGAACCTGGTAGTCCTCAGTTGTCATCAAAACTCAAATAATGTATGTATGTCCGTATGTCCACTCTGGGCTACTGTAAAAACATGGCGGCCCCTGTAGAGAGGAGCCGCTCCTCATGTAAATATACATTAATGGGCTCATTCAAAGGATATTGGAATAAAACTGAAACACCAAAGACAATATCAATATGACATTGTTTTGCTGTCAGAAGAAGTGACAAAAATGATCCAAATCTTACACACTGCACCTTTAAAGTGGAATCACTGAAACAACACATAATAAACACATTGTGGCTCTGGTTGGTATTAAAAGAAAAAAAAAACAAAAAAACAAAAAAACATGAGCTCTGAAAACACAGTGAATTCAAACAGCCCAGTGTGACGCTGACCTCCACACGCAAACACCAACCTTCTGCCAAGGATTTCCGAGTTGCGACAAACTGGTCAACACAAACAAAATCGGACCAGCGTCTCCAAGGCGCAGCATTTCACACTCGGGTAGAGGCAGAGGACAGGCCTTTAATGACACACAGTCCCCCCAGTCACCTAGAATGAACATGCAGCGCTGGAAATAGACCGGAAACTCTGGCTCCACTCGGGCCAGAAAGCTGGTGATGCCTGTCTGCCTGTCTGCCTGTCTGCCTGTCTGCCTGTCTGTCTGCCTGCCTGCCCGTCTGCCTGTCCTGCCTCTGCAGGGACACACAAACCCCACAACTATGGCTCAATCACACAAAGCAAACAAGAGCGGGGCATGTTATTCAATGGGTTAGAACGCTATAGTCAAGTGTATTCACACACACACACACACAGACACACACACACACACACACACACTTGCTTCCCAGTGATGGTGTCTATAGGCCGACTAGACATGAAAATATGAGGTAATAAGTTGGAGAATGATCATTTTGTCATTTTCGGACGTCTCTTTTCACATTTGTACTATTTTTTCCGCCGATTCAAAGAATCATTTAATCGAATCGAATGGAAGAAATCAATCGATGGATTCATCGATTGCAAGGATAATGGTCAGCGGCAGCTCCAATCGTGTCTTCCATCTGCTGCCCGTGAAACATCCTCTGCCCACATCAGATATAGTGCGGCAGCTCTGAGAAGAGAGCGCAACCCCGTCCTCTTCCTGGCAGCTTTTAATGTGAAACATCTCCGACGCGAGTGGTCGACTGAAAGGACTGAAAAGCAAAAGCAATTAGAGGAGGGGAGGAAGAGCAGCGCTGAAATAAGCAGGGTATCGGTTAGGCTTTCTCCCTCCCACCCCCCCACCTCCCACACCCCCCCGATCCTAGAGCTAAATCGATACTTTGAAAACGGTACTTTGCCAGAGTTGAGACTCGAAGCGCTGTGCCCCCGTGTTTCCCTTGAGCTGGCGGTGTGGATGCTGTGCGCATGCAGGTGTCCGGGCTGCACCGTGATCCTGTTAGGTGGGCATCAGCCCCTGAGACGGACGCGGTGGGGAATCACAATTGACCGCGTGATCCAATACAGGGCGAGTAAGTGTCGCCCCAAACCACAGTGTGTGTATTGTCGTCCTCTGTGTTGGTCAATATCCGAATCCCGGCGTTTATGGGAGAATTTACCGTCGCGGAGACACTCTGGGGACGGCCGCCATCATCATCATCACCACCACCACCACCCTCCTCCTCCTCCACCTCCTCCTCCTCCTCCTCCTCCACCTCGATTGCATCTGCAGATTAGCTGGAGGCGCGATGGCGCTCGCCACCACCTGCGTCTTTCATCCTGCACTGCAATAGTTGCCACATACCGAGATAATGCACCGCGGCGAGGGGAGACATTTTCCTCTCCCTTCTCTCTGTCGGTTTTTCTCTCTATCTCCCTTTTCACTGAGTAATACATCTCCTGCCAGGAGAGTTTCTTTCCCCTGTCCTCCTCCTCCTCCCCCCCCCCCTCAACCCCCAACCACCAACCACCCCACCCTCGGTGTTTGTCTGATATCTCAGGGTCAATTCCACGGCTCTGCGAAATAGAAACATTATAGACTCTTACTGGGAGATGTGCGTGTGCGTACAGTCCGCCCCGCCATCCGTGTCTGAAATGCCATGCTCCTGGGAGAGGGGGGAAGCTCTCCACATATAAGAAATGAATGAGGTAATGTGCTGGGAGGTAATGGGTTTATGCAACATACTGGAACAGAGAAGCTCATTAGGAGACTGGAGCCTTAACCCCAGCGCCGCTTCCCCTTTACACTCTTTGTCATAGCAGCCTGGTGGAAGCCGGGGGAATTTAGAGCTGGAGGAGGAGTGTGTGTGTGTGTGTGTGTGTGTGTGTGTGTGTGTGTGTGTGGGGGGGGTCCATTTTGGGCCGTGGAATTCGATACGAGTGGAGTTCGCGCGGAGGCGCAGGTGAGTTTCTTTGTGTATGAAATGGCCTGTTCTCCAAAACAGCAAAGCAGCCATGTCATTCCCCGCTGGCAGGAGAGGCGCAATCAATACGAGAGCACTCAGAATTAATACCATGTAAGTGACCTATATGTCATGTTGGATGAATATGAGAGTAAACGGCCGCAATGATTCAGATCTACATGAAGGCCGGCTATTGAAAATCTTTTCTCTTAATATGGACCACAGGCTTTATTGATGCCTGGCATTAAAATGTGTTTTCGTCGGTGGATTGCTGTAAACGGTCCCGCCGTAAATTCACCCGCTGAAAACGGACGGTGATCCGGTCTGTTAAAGGTGCAGTGTGGAGGATTTTGGTCATTTTTGTCACCTCGAAAAATATTACAAAGCAATTTACGTACCGACATTTCATAAACTCATAATGTGTTATTTATTTTCCCCCATTACCCTCAAATGAGCCCATTAACGTATATATTTACCCGGGGGGGGGGGGGTGGGGGGGGGGTCCTCTCTCTCTTTTAATAACAACTGACCACAGGTTCTCCTGCATGCTCAGAGGGGTCAGGGCGAGGTGATGCACGCAACATGCAACTTCACCTCTAGATGTCACCAAATCGTACACACTGCACCTTTAAGCCACTTTCGAAGCTATCTTGATTCATGCAATGGCTCCAACCTAGTCTCCCCCCCCCCCCCCCCCCCCCCCCCCCCCCCCCATTCACAATCAGTATTCGCTCGCACGTCTTCTCCATACCCCCCCCCCCACCGGCCTGATGCGAGGAGCCGCCTCCACTCCGGGAGCGGGCCCTTGGCTCGGCTACAGTAAAAGCATCGGTGGCAACGCTGGCTGCACGAGAGCCGCGTCACAGCAACAGAGTGACAGTGCGATATTTCTGTAGTGGCGTTACAGCGCCACCTACGGGCCCGGCGGCTCTACTACGGCGTCCTCAGGTGTTTTGTGTGGACGACACACGTTTCTCGTTTAGACAATTTTTTGTGTGAATCGTCTTCGTGACAAGTGATGTGTCTGTGTCTGAGCTTTCGGTGCACTAGCCTCTCATTCCATCCTTCCGATGGCTATTCATCACAACGTGTAGAAATACACGTGATACAAAGACAACGCCGCGCCACTCTGCACGGTCTTTGGACCAGTTCTCGTGTGAAACATCTCAACACGAGTCTGTCTCTGTGAGCGTTGGGACAGGATTTGAAAACCTGTAGTATCGGTCCTCAGAACCGCTGACCTCGTCTTTATCCACCGGCTGACTGAAGCATATTCACCGGGCACTTTAAACGATCAAAGCCAAACAACGAGCGACGCGGTTGGCTCTCACGCCGTAAAGCACTTCATAAAGTGTTGTGTTGATTGATTGTGGGCAGTAAATAAATCTTGTCAATTATCAATTAGACCGCACTAATCCTCTGTCGTTTCCCGAGCAGGGGATATTTATGCTCTGCAGGAGACAATATTAAATTACGCTGACAGCCGTCGCTGTTCGCAGCAGAGTCGCGCGCGTGTTGCCGACTGACGACATGCGCGTTACAGCCAACACTTTATTTATTCAGAATCACCGACGCGTTCGTTGGGAAAGCGGTTGCGCCTTAATTCCAGCCGGGTGTCGGAATGCTTCCATTTTGTCACCGTAAATCACCGGTGAGCCCGGGAACAACGGGACTACTTTCTCCACCACGCGGCGGAGGGAGACGGGGGCTCTGACTTCAGCGCTCAATATGGCGGCCAGCGTTTACATGCGTATCAATATTTAATCCGAGTTAAAGGCAGCAGCCACTCACACACGAGGCACCGTTGCCGTCTGCTGAACAATTTGCCGGGAACCTTCAAAACCGAGCGAATAAATAAACGTACGACGACGTCCGATCGAGGCCGAGTGGGATCCTAACGACATCTCCTCTCCCAGAGAACCCGCCTCGTGTTTACTCGCCGTTCATCCCTCATTTCTCGCCACCTCCACTTCTGCGGCTGATGTTATTGTTTGTCAGGCTCAGTCAATAAGTAACGTTTCAATCCCGGCCATTTGGACTTCATTAGCGCGCCGACCACGGCCCTCACACATCAATCAGAGGAAACATTGTGAGCAAATGTGTCTTCCGTTATAATTGGATGCAGCCCCCTTCTTTTTTTTGTTTTGTTCTGTCAGACACTGACAGTGTGTGTGTGTGTGTGTGTGTGTGTGTGTGCGTGCGTGTGTGTGCGTGTGCGTGTGCGGCGCTGGAAAACTGTAATGCAACCCACAGTGAATCATTCTGTTTGAAGAAGGAATGTCTTGGATATGAAATCCATATGAATGTTTCAAAACCTCCTCCAAGTTTCCATTTCTGAAGAAAGAGAAAAAGGGGAAGAAGAATCCTCTGATAAATTGCTGTAGAAAATTGTCACCATCTCGCTCTCTCTCTCTCTCTCTCTCTCTCTCTCTCCCCCTCTCTTCAGGCGGAGGGACGCGAAGCTCGGCTACTGTCCTCTGCATGTGTCTCCTCCTCTCCTCTCCTCTCCTCATCCGAGGCTAAGTTAAAACAAAGCATCAAAAAATCCCGGCTTTAATAATTGAGGGAGAAACTGCAGAGTACTCTTGCTCGACGTGAGGAGTCCTTAAAAGATGCATGGATGCCTCCCCAGGGGGAGATGGAACGGGCTCGGCGGAGCCCAGCCACCGTACACTTAAAGATTACGTGCGCATCCGCTAAAGCGAGATGACCAGAAAAACGCTCGGAGGGCCACTATTCTCCGCAGAGTGCTCTGAGGGATGGGCACCGAGCTGATAAGATACTATCAATATTCATGCTTCTAAATCAATTATATCCCCGAGTACTTCAAATGCAAATCGCCCGGTCGAGCCAGACGCTCTCCGGGGCGACGGCGCAGGGCTGCGGCGCGCTGCATCGACAAAGCTTAGGTAAACAAGCACTTAGACGCAGACTGAGCCGGGGAGGGAGAGCGATAAGGATTCCAGTAAACATAAACGTGTCAGCTGTTTACAGCGTTCAGACGGGTTCTGGTTTACTCAGGCCTGTGCCTTTAGAATGTAATCTCTGACTCAGATGTATCGCTTTCTCCTCACGCCGCCATTACGGCTCGGGCCTAAATTATTGATCCCCCCCCCCCCCCCCCCCCATAGAATGGTGGTTGGAAACACCCGCCGCCGCCCCCTTTGCCTTCATCAGCATAGCAGTCACGTCCGAGCGCAGGGGGATCTAACTCCGGCTGTGTCCCCGCGCTCCAGCCACTGAAATAATTAGGAGGAGTTCTCATTAAGGGAGAATGAAAGGTTGAGGAGAGGAGAGGAGAGGAGAGGAGGGGGGGAGGGGGGCAGCAGCCTGAGGGGCATTCTGGGTGTTTAATGTCCTCCCATGGGCCCCCGGATCATTCTGATCAAATCCAGAGGCCGTGTCCAAAGACGACGGGGAAACACACACACGCGCTGCGCGGACACACAAATAATACATCACCACCATCGAGAGAGAGCGAGAGCGAGAGAGAGAGAGAGAGAGAGAGAGAGAGAGAGAGAGAGAGAGAGAGAGAGAGAGAGAGGGAGGGCCGGGCCATAAATAAAGATACTCTGCGGCCAAATTAATAATAAACACTGATCAATGGCATCAGTATGTAACCTCGCCCGCATGAAGAGTAACCGCAGATTCAGTATATTAAGCGAATGCTCCTCGGCTGCTGAGGGAATCCAGCGGCTGGTTTCCTTCTCGCGCATCGTACAGCCCAAAGACTCAGGCGTCGGCGTGCGTGCGGGAGAGTTGGCATTGAGCAGAAAGTTTGACAAAAGGGAACGAAACAAAACAAACAATGGCTTGGTTTCCAACTATTTTTGGATGCATTAAAGAGCGTGGCTGCCAGAAATAACACCAAGCTATATGCGTGCCAGCGCGGAGGCAGCGAGAAACCCCGCCGCTCTCACTCCAGTCCAGCTCTCACGACTAAATGAAAGCAGTACGGAGATCTCCTCATTCAATTTGTAAAGATCCGAGGGGCAGTGCAAAGAAAATGCAGCGTCATGTCGCGGCGTGGAGGGAAACGCGGGAGCAGACCCTGGCACCGGAGCGGCGACTGAGGGATCTGCATGCCACGCTCACGCTTGAGCCAAAATGGCTCTTGCGGCGACGAGTGAAAGTCCATGAATCTTTTTTTGTCACATTGTGCTTTTTCGGTGTCGGCTTCGCCTCACGCTGCGACTCCTGAGCCTTCTAAGTAGCTCAGTGTCGAGGCCACACCCCTCGTTAGTGGGGAGGGTTCATTATGCAAATGATCCTGCTGGAGCGGTATCAACGAGGCGCACGCTCCGTTATCATTTTCTGCCGCCGGGGCTCTTCTTCTCCCCGATCGCTCATACGGAATCATGGCCTAATAGCATCCCATTAACATAATTGCCAGCACAACTAGTGTTCCGTGTCTCAGAGCCACTCTGCTGCTCTGCCAGCCGAAAAGGAGAGAAGAGGATGGGTGAGGGCGAGGATGGGGAGGGGGTAGAAGAGGTGGTGGTGGTGGTGGTGGTGGTGGAGAAAAAATTTAATTAAGCCACCGTGGCCACTCCCTCCCTTGGTAAATGTCTGCTTTCCTTTTTTTTTCTCCTTCTTTTTCGTCAAAAAGCAGGGGGCAGACCTTTGGTTTTCACGAGACCTGGAGAGCCACAATCCTGTCCATAGTCGGTCTGCCGGGCGAAATAAAACAGCCATTATATTTAATTAATCCCTAATTAAAATATATCACAGCTCTGATTCGCCAAACCTCTCTTAATGTGAAAACGCAGCCCGTTGGAGCATATTTACACATCTTTAATTAACGATGCACATCTTCCTTTTTTTCCCTTTCTTTTTTCTTTGCCCTAACAAGCCGTCGCAAAGATGGTGGCCTGCGGGGGCCAGCGAGGGACAAGGGGCCCTTAAAGACGCACTGTGGACCCACAGGTGCACACACGGTGGGTCCATTAAGGCTCTGCAGCACCGGCCACACCACTGAGGGGCAATAGCTGCAGCAGGGGGCTGTAATCACGCGCCGCGCTCCTCCTGCATGACGCCATCGCCACAACCGCCTTCCACGAGCTCTCTCGCCACACAGCCACCCGATGATTGCTCTGATGAATTGATTGACACCATTTTCCATCTTCCGGTGCTGTCAGAGAGAGAGAGAGAGAGAGAGAGAGAGAGAGAGAGAGAGACGCACAGGGGAGGCCCACTCCTTCGACGCCACGGCAACAATGGTGGTGGTGGTCACTTCGGAAAGTTCTCCACCTCGCAGCACTGGCCTCACTTAACCCTGATGTGCGGCTCGTATATAGACGTCCCTCACGTAGAGGACGCTCGCCGTGTGCTCTTACTGGGAAACTCATCCGATGTGGAGGAAAATAAACAGAAAAGCTCCCCGTGCAGGCTCCTCCTCCTCCTCCTCCTCCTCCTCCTCCTCCTCCTCCTCCTCCTCCTCCTCCTCCTCCTCCTCCTCCACCTCGGTGGATGTGGGGCAAACGTAAGAAAGCTGCTCTCCCTCTGCAGCCTCACAGCTCAATAACACGTCTGGCCTCGTTACGCTAATCACAATGACAACTAAATAAGCACAATTAGCAGTCAGCCGGGCTCGCCCTCCGCCGCTGATTTCATTCCCCAAATTATCGCGCGCATCCCAAACGCTAAGTGCGACAATTTGTCATCAGCGGCGGCGAGGTAATCACGCCCGTCCTCGGCCAAACAGGACGGTTCAAGGTGCGGGCTGTGAGGTTTTGGTATTTGTGGAAATGCGATTTCAAATCTGACACATGCAGAGTTTTCATTACCGTAGGGAAGGGAGGAGGAAGTGAAGGTTGCAACATGGAGCTTTACCAGTAGATGTCTCTGACTCCTAGACACTGTGTAACACCTGGACTCGGCTCCCCGCCTCTTTGCCCATTTTTGGATGAACCAGGAAGTAGGAGGAGTTAGGCCACATGGCGACGCCCACTCCAAGCCTCATAAGCACACCTACGGTTTATGAGTTGATGTAAACAAAAGCTGCAACTTCACCACTAGATGTCTCTTCGGTCTACATACTGTTTAATGGACCGTTCCAGTCCACTGCGCGAGCTGCAGCAGCCCATAATAGACATATGAAGTTTATCTAATGAGTGAACCACGGGCTTCTCCATCACTAGATGTCACTAAACCGCGCACATTACCCTTAAAGCTCCATGTCAGCAACAGGAATGTTTTTGAAAGTGTAAGTTCATTCTTATCGCAATGGTCAGCACTCTCCCTTTCAAAGTAACTGTCGTTGTAAACACAATAAATAATGCAACAGGGGGGTTGGGGAGGGGGGGGGGTGTTGGGAGGGGGGGGGGGGGGGGGGGGGGGGGGGGGGGGGTGGTGGTGGTGGTGTTAGACAACGTGGTACCGGCAACGATTTCACGCCACATCGGCAAATCAGCAGGAATCAGGACTCGGCCGTGGTCAGGAGCAACTTCAGCTGTGTGGCGTTTTATTCCGCCTTAAA
>JAFBJT010110368.1:48716-67253 GCA_016785325.1 Chascanopsetta lugubris
TTAAAAAAACATTCTCACACACACACACACACACACACACACACACATATATGTATATATATGTCCCCGGAATGGACAAACCAAACACATTTTGAGCTCTAATGATAACTGAAGGCTGCCAATAGCTTCTCCCATATGTGGGAGAGTGAGGCGTGGCATATTCAGCCACATCGTGCAACTGCACCGCTAGATGTCGCTGAATCCTGTAAGTTGACTCGTGCATTCACAGAGCAAACAGTTTCTTTGTGCCCGTAACTGACATTTTCATGCAGCCGACTCGAGGTGGGTGAAGGATTCCATCCGGCAGATCCATAGATAGCTTCACACCCTTTGCCAAAAAACGCTCCGCTTGAAGGAGCTCAGTCGACTTCTCCGAGGAGCAGCCCCAGAAATCACCGTCTTTGTCTGGGAGCTCGTCTCTATTTCAGCAAACAGTTCAAGGTTCCGTCAAAGACGGCAGAAAACCGAGCTGGAGCTGAAGTTTCGCGGGAGATTCTCAGTCGACGTAACAGGTGGTCGACTTAATGCAGACGGCTGCAAAGCGAGGACTTTTGTGTGATGGCTGGGTTTTCATTGACCTTCCAACAGTTGATAGAAATTGGAGGCTCTAGAATAGAATGTTTAAAGTAATTCCTTCACCCGCTGACAGTGTATCTTGGCTCCTATTTCTCCTCTGTCAATCAGTGTCTCGTCGCCGCGCTCTGAAGCTGTCGGTGCAATTGATTCAGCTCTCCTCCAAACTTATTTGCCTTAGGGCCACCTTTTCCTGTCCTTTCACTCCATTTTCCTCTTTCATTAACCTAATCGCTCACGGCCCGATTTCCCCTCCCCCTCGCCAGTCCTCTGGCCCGTCCCGGAGGGGAGACATTGTGAAGGTGAGTCAGCCGATTAGCGTCCGGCTGATGTACCGTCCTCGTCCAGATACGACCTCTGTCGCGTCCCATCAGACCGTCCCACTGTGCGGCGGGGCGGCCGGTCACCGTGAGGTTAGACGATGCTTTGGAAAGAGGTGGACGGCTGTGAAGCAGACTGTTCCCATGGAGCCTGCAGTTTGTAAAGCTCTCCATCAAACTGCCTTTGAAAAGGGAATCAAATATGTGCTGCACCCTTCAAGACTCGCGGTGAAGGAGAGCAAGTGGAAAATCTGAGCTTAGGTATAAAAAGGATACAAATTATGAAGTTTTTTGAATTCTTATTATTATTAATTATTATTATTATCATTATCCTTGTTGTTGTTATTGTTGTTGTTGTTGTTACAATCATTATTATTTGTATTATCAGTAGTAGTAGTAATAGAAGGAGTAGTAGTAGTATTTTGTATTCATTTGAATATTGTTGTCGTTATTATCATTATCATTGTTTACTATCATACTATTATACTTTTTATGTATGTTACGTATGTAAAACCTGACCCACATAGAAAAATGATGTACATAAATTTTCATGTACATGAAAATGTACATAGAATTTCTTGCATTATGCTTGTAACCATTATCCGACCATCTCATCCAATATCCATTTACTCCTAATCCATCCATGCATCCATTAAGAGATGAGCAAAATTGGCCCAGGAGATGCTCAAGGACCTCCCCCTTTTGGCCCCTGAATAAATGAGTGCCCTCTTTCTGGATCTCCATCCAGGTCTTTTCGTATGATCCATTATCGCATCAATTCTTAATTGAAAAAATATGTTGCAGTGCATTTTAGACTGAACTCAATGAGACCACATTACCAACTCCCCCTGCCTCTCCTTCATCACAGCCATCACAATTTACACATGGGACATGCGCCTCCCGCAGGCCAGTGTCCTTAAAGGTACAGTGCACAGAGTTTTCCACTTCATCATCTATAATGAGCCATTATTTACAAGTAGTGTCGCGCAGGGAAGGAGGAACCGAACACTGACTGACAAATCCTGCATGTTACACCTTTAAATGTCCTCCTGGGTACTTAAAGTCATTTGTAGTAAAATTCCAAGAAATCATTTAAAGGGGGCAACGGTTTTTATTTTGGTACCTGCTGCCCTAAACATCGATGTACAGCTCTACGCCCATTCATTATCTATTCCACTTATCCGATAACTGTCATGGGGGGGGGGGGCTAATCCCAGTTGACATTAGGCAAAAGGTTGCCAGTTACCAGTCTTTACGAGAAAAAAACAGAATTTACACACACACACACACACACACACACACACACACACACACACACACACAAGCACTCAAACCTACAGTCAATGTAGAGTCTCTAATTGATTCAGTCTTGCTGCCAGTTGGCCATCATCAAATGATGAATGTCTCTCTAGGGGGTCAAGGGTCAATACTCTGGGGCAATTGATGTAAATAGGGGATACATGAACCAAGACTCTGTCCTCCATTAGATACTTACATTTTATCACATAGGTTAATCAGTGATACTTAGGTGTTTCAAGTGTCCACAGAAAAATTCCCGGTCACATGGGATTGGAACCAGACACCTTCTGCATCCCCTATAAAAAAAGTTGCATACAATGACCTTGTTTGTAGTTTTACCTTTCTCCAGTTTGGAAGGGGTCTGATCAATCGGAGCCAGTGAATCAGGAGCGAACCACACCCAGCACCGGATGGTGCCGGCAGCGAGCACCCTGAGGCCCGGGCGATGCCAAACTTCTCTGTTTCTAGCTCAGCTTGGCAAAACTACACAGACTCACTGATCTGCGTCTTCATCGGTGGGCGCTCACAGCGCACTCGTGTGCGTCGTATGCAGATACAATTCCTGTATCTGCAGCTGTGCTCCCTGCTCAGCCACCTCCGCCCTGAGGCGCCATGAGAAAACGCTCTCTGCAACAAAGCAAATGTAATACCCACAATGCAGTGCGGCGCCGCGATCCCGCTGACCGGCGCAGCGGGCGCGGCCGCAATCCATCATGGTGAAAAATCAAAGCGGCTCAGACTTATTGGACTCAATTGGATGTAAATGCTCGCAACTCATCTTATTTGTACGGTGATTCCACAACATTACGTCTATTGACTGCATGTAACTTCCATTATGGACTTTTTGAATGTGTGATTGGAGCAAGTTTAAAAGTTCGAGATGCTTTTCAGCTGTATTATTTTAAATTATTCACAACAGTGTTCGTCGGGGAATTGCTCTCTCTCCATTACATTATTGGTTTATGCAAAGCAGCATACAACTGGCTGCTGGGACATGAGCGTGTGTGTGTGCGTGTGTGTGTGTGTCTGTCTGTCTGTCTGTCTGTCCGTGTGTGTCCGTGTGTGTGTGTGTGTGTGTGCGTGTGTGCGTGTGCGTGTGTGTGTGTGTGTGTGTGTGCATGCTGTGCAGAAGCAGTAGCTTCTCTTGTGTGAAGCCTTGACTGTGTTGGTATATGGTGGAGTGTGTATTTCATGTGTGTTTTATAAGTAATTCATGTCCCAGGACAGATTCCAATGTCTGATTTGTCTTTCTGCTGCTTCTCTCACAGAACGTACAACATATTGTGTTTATTAGATTACTGTTTGTTTAAATAATCAGATTACATTTCCCATATGGTTACAATGACTTAGAACACACAGGTAAAATGCTTGAAAACTGTGTACGGGCGTGTGAAGTAAATAATGCAGGTCAAAGGTCACAGCAGGAAATGACAGATTTGTAATGATGGCCGGTAGGCAGCGCTTTGCAGTGAGAAACCCTCATCTCTCCCTCGTGCGAGCTCATTCGCCTGCTTTGCTGCTGTGTCGAGGCTCGTGTGGGCAGAACAGAACAGACCTTTAAAGTTCACTCCCATTCAAATACGTCTTTGTTGCTTTTATGGTGATGTGGCACAAGGAGGAGCGAACAGTTGTATTACGTTCAATCACATTTCAAAGTAAAGCGTTAACATCTAAATTGTTTCTTTGGTGCGATAATAACATCCGACCCAGTCGCTATAGTGACAACCTGTCATGTTCCATAATTGGCTGCCATTCGAACGACTCTAACCGTGATTGGCCGGGCTGTGAGCGAATAATGTGTCACCACTGACAGTCGGAGACAATGAAGAACATCTGTCAATACAATGCGAGTGCTTGTAGTCAAGTATAGCTATCAACTGATCAATCAACGGCTCAGATGATGCCCGTGTCCCTGGACTGTGAATGACAGATGAAAACAGGGAAGATCAGTCCAGACAGTTTCTTTGATAATATTCCACTTCATCTAGATGATGCTGTGTGTGTGAGAGAAAGAGAGAGAGAGAGAGAGAGAGAGATTAGCTGTGAGATTGAAGCGGTGGCACACATTGATTCGCATGTCGTTTTTTAAAGGTAAGATAAGGAATAAACATAAATCAGTGTGCCCTCTGGTGGCTGCAGGCTGCAATGCCGTCTTGTTGATTACTGCCTCTCTCATGTCATGGGTTAAAATGTGGAGTTCAGTGCTGTATTCCCCATTTGCTGCAGTTTAGGTCCAAATGATGTCATCACCGCAGGATGACATCACCGCAGGGTCACATCATTCATAGTAAGGATAGTGTCGATTAAGAAGAATTCTATATGGTGAGAATGTGACCTCCTTCTTGTTGATATCCAGCATGTATATCAAATTGCAAAGCCATCAAATAGTAAATGAATGACTCTAAATATATGCAGTTTTTCAAAATTAAAGGTACAGTGTTTTAGTTTAGTGGCATCTGATGACGAATTTGTAATCCAACTAGCTCACAACTCCCCCTTCCATTCTAAGCATGCAGGAGAACCTGTGGTAACCGCTACTTGAAATAGTGTAAACAAAAAAAAACATTCAGATGATTTTACCCTCAGAATAACATCAGTATTGTTCCTGTCTATATTTTCATTTACAATCTATCTATATTTTAAACACATGACATTCAGCCCTGTAAATGTTTATGTATATTTAAACACTATTCAAAGGCTTTAAAAAGTACTTAATAGTTTCCATGGGTATGTGGGTTTTTTTTCATTCAGTATATCTGAACTACATTTCCCATCATGCTTTAGACAGGGGGTTGGAACCAGGAAGTAGAAAATTGCCATGTGTGGGTTCACCTGTGAGCTCCATTTTCAGCTGCTTGAAACTGTCTTTGTCTCTGCCTTGACTTCCACAGTGTTTATCACTGTCATCAGTGACTGGCAGCCTCTGCAACAGTGGACATGTACAACAGCTGTTTGACCAATGAGGAAACATCTCATCAGGATGATCAATGAGGATCTGAAGTTCTCTGGTACAGCGGATTTTCAAAACATCATGGAGGAAGCTGACCCCCTCATCATCATCATCATCGTCTTCATCTTCATCAACATCAAAAATAGTAAGTGACACTTTTCATGACTGTGCTGAAATTGGAATTTGATAACTAATTCTCTCCACCTCTACATAACATGCTGATCTATAATGAGGCAAAAGTGCATGTGCTCAAAACCTGAATGTGTCAATGAATGGGATTAAACTCCATGAAGCGCTGCGCATACATTGGTATGTTTACGGCGAGAGATTAAAATCCAAAGCTCATTAAATCAGTCAGAGATTGGTGTTTACATTATGAGGACTATGGTGCATTATTGACTTAATCGTATTCTAATCTCATTTCTATTGTTAATATAAACGTGGGTTGTGTGAAATCATCCTTGAGTGGTCGGGGCCTTTGAGGACAGAAGCAGCCCCTTTTGTCTCTCTGTAACGCAACTGTGGACATCTTCACTTCCTCTTAATATTCATCGCTTTGGCTGTTTTGATTGTTGTTCCCACCTGCAGTGATGGTTCAGAGGAGCAAATTGAGTTCAGGCACTGTAAATAAAGTGTAGAATTTGCCAATTTGCACTTAAAGTCAGTGCAAACACACACACACACACGCACACACACACACGTATAGATCCCTATAGAGCATCAATGGCAGAGCGGCAGACAAGGACTTTGTTTCTCCCACTCTGCCTCACACATGAGAAACATACACCCATGTATAACAAATAGGCTGATCTCAGAACAGTCCCCCAGGGATTTGGCGAATATGGGCTGGTGGTGGGGGGAGTTAGCCCGTGTCGCTGTCCCTGAAGAATGCATCATACCTCCCTCTTCATCCCTCCATGGCATCGCTGCTGTGACGAACAGGAGGAAGAGGTGGGGGCGCGGGGGGGGGGGGGGGGGGGGGGAGAGGCTCAGAGAGAAGAAGTGGGGGGGGGGGGGGGGTGCATGAGGCTCTCAGAAGTCAGATAAGAGAGCCCAGACAATCCCTTTGCTCATCCCACTCCCTTTTTTTTTTTCTTTTTCTTTTCTCGAAAATATCAAGATGGAATATATCATAAGCCGCGTTGTCTTGACTACACCAGAGATGGTCTTTGAGTTAGCGCCATCTATTAGGAGGCATCTGTGTTCATTTGGGAGCCGAGAGGAGTTGATGGGAAGCGAGTGGGGGGGGACGGGGGAGCATGCAGAACAGGAGAGGGGCTGAGCACTGCCTCAGTCTGACGCCATTGTTTCAACATTGATTATTCCGTGTGTTCATGTTGGATGCGCGAGATCCATGTACAGTGTACACACGTTGGTATGTTGCATCAGTGAACAGGCAGGGAGAGGTAGAAAGAGAATTGGACGCGTGTTATGAAACAAAACCGAGAGAATGTGCTTTGATATTCATGTCTCTGCGGGTCTGATGGTGATATAACACATGTTCTAAATTTTTCATAGCAGATGAAACGCAGTATGTAGGCTGCATGCCGCAGCGTTGGAGTAGCGCTACTTTGAAAACAGCTTGTTTCCATGGCAAGAACCACGCCGCTTTCACTTTGCTTCCGGATCCCGTGCTGTCACACCTCAGCCTTACATCAAGCGTAAGCTGGCGTGTTTGTTTGGATTCATTGTTGGGGGGGGGGGGGGGGGGGGGGGGGTTCTCTTCAGGGTCCTTCAGACTGAGCGAGCATTGATTATACATGTAACTGGCAGTCTGTTGTAGACGGTGCCGGCAGTTCAATGTGCTGCACATCCTGATTTATGAGAGGAGGCGAAAACTGCTCGAACGGAGGAAGAAGAAAGTAGGATGAGTTTTATAACACACGGTGTGTCGTTGTTTTCTCTTGTAATATAATATAGATATACAGTTCTAGTATATTATAGACCCAGAGTACTTATATTTGATTATATAGATGATGGGTGTCCAAGGCCACTTTCAGAAAATAAAAAAAAAAAGACTGGGCCACTATTAAAGGTATCAAAGTCAATTAAGAATCAGTCAATGTTGCTCGATGATTAAATATGAGCGTAGATATGAGCGATTGTTGACTTAATGTGTTCACTCGCGAGTGCGTGCCGGGTCGTGGACCTGAAACAAAATTAGATTTTGTTTATCTCATGATATTGAATCCCTTCCAGTGTGGAGCCCTTCACACACGCAGGTCAGTTGTCAACACCTTTACATTGTGACCACGTCCAGCTGCTCAAATCCAGCTCAGGATCTCCCCACCAGGCTTTCACATGCTTTTCACCGCTGGGTTTTGACAGAAATTCTGACGCGGGTCAAGCTGGAGAATATCTGCTGAAACTCCAAGTCGGACGATAGTGTTCACACATGCTCGGCCTCCAGAGGAGGTGCAGACCTCCAGAGACCAGCGCGCGGCTGAAAGTGGTTTTGCAGCTGCAGTTGAACCTGTAGGTGACATTGAATCTCTCGCAGAAGAGCCTCTTTTTTCACTCATGTCGTCCTGAAAGTGTTTGTGGAGGCTGCTCCAACCACGCCAAACACAATTACCTCACACATTTAGTTTGATGCATTTTTTTGATACCTAGTTTACACATCTCTTTTACAAGCATCATCACAATGGTCGTCATTTCCACAGCTGTTGTCGCAGCTTGATGAGTCGTCGGCAGGTGATGCAACTTTTGACCGAGAATACACGATGTGCAATTCTCCCTGGAGCGTCCGGGGATTCAAATAGCGGCTGTAACCAATGACATTTTCCACCATAGTCTCTCCTCTCCTCTCACGGTGATGTGGAGAGGGAGACATTTTATTTCCAGTTCCCTCAGTGGCATTAAGCTCATGTCAAACCTTTCTTTTCAAGGCAACCAGAACAAATCCTGCAAATTTCCAGAATGCAGCTTCCAAGGCATAGATCTGCACATCTCATCCCCTCCAGCTCACTGTTGTGACACAATCTCCTCCTGCTTATTCTAAATGGCTGAGGCAAGACACCAAGACAGGCAGGCAGGCAGACAGACAGGCAGCCTACAGATATACAGATAGATGGCAGTGGAACAGGATAACTGGAGGAGGGAGAGGAAAAAAGAAAGATTCCATCAATTCAATTTGGGTGTTAGATTGATGCCGCTCTTTAATGGGGCATGGCAGGAGGCAGGTGGGGTGGGATGGGCAGGGTGGATGTGAGCTCCATCCATCAGTGGGAAGGCTCACGGTGGTGGGGCAGGAGGTTTTGTTTTGCCGCAGACCCTCGACAGGAGGTTGCCCGATGCGTGTCAACCTGAACTGCCCCCCTGACTCCTCAGGATGCATCAATTGTAGATAAAGATGGACGACGCGTGTCCATTTCCTCCCACTGTCCAGGACTGAAGCTAAATTACCCCAGAGAGGAAGGCTGCGGTATTTCTGTGTGTTTGTAGCAGAGGTCCGGGGGCAGAGCTTTGGTCATTCTCAGCTGTCAATCATATGACATGGCGCTGTCAATATTATTGATTCATGATCCAGTGTGAAAGGTTGAAGTGAAAAGTGTGTGTTAGCAGACAAACTGTGTGTAAAAGATGGTGTCATTTTTTATGTTTTCAGTGCTATTTAATTAGCTTAACACATAAATCAATGTTTTATGAGGCTAAAATTCCATCGATACATCAGTGGGTCCTCTGCCGCCATGTTTCACTTGACAACAGCCTTTTAAATTTTAATAAGTAAATGTGACCGCAGATTCTTTCATATGCTTGGAAAGAAAGAAAAAAGGTATTCACCTGCAAGATGCAACTTCACCACTAGATGTCACTCAAGCCTGAAAACGGCACATTTTTAATGAGAAAAACCCTACACAGTGCACCTTTAAGAATAAAACACAACAGGAAGAATATTGAGTAAACATCAGTGTTCCAAGAATAACAACCCAAAATAACTGAACTCATCTTTGAGAAACTGTTGTGTTCTTTGATGGAGTGACATAAATGACCTATACTGCAGCGAGCCACTAGAGGGCGAACCTAACTTGACATGACAGGATGGTTGTCATGTCATCTACGGAGCCAATTTTTGTGAACCTTCATTCCATTACATAGCTTTCAGTTTTCGACTATATTATTTTAGATGTGTGTGTATCTCTCTCTCTCTCTCTCTCTATATATATATATATATATGGGGGGGGGGGGGGGGTTGGCCGGTTGTTTGGGGGTTGGCCTGTTGTTTCATGCCCATCATCAGTGAGGCTCCGACCCCCCGCTGTGAAGGGAATTGACCAGCTTGAGTGTAAAGAGCACAATAATTCCATATTGGATTCACCTCTGTGAGGCTGAGGAGCAGGTCGGGAGCCATGTGTGGGCAGCGTTTGTGTCTGCTGGTGTTTTCAGTCTGTGCAGAAAGTTTTCAATGATGAATATTGAATTCGATATCACAGCATGTCTGTGTGTGTGTGTGTGTGTGTGTGTGTGTGTGTCTGTGTGTGTGTACATTTTATTGAGTGTGCTGCAACACAAAACCTGGATATGGATTTCATGCCTGTGGCTATGCTTTTTTTCTCCCGCTCACCTATTTCTGCTTTTTCATGATTTCACTGTCCCGCTGTTCTCTTGTGCGTTTTTGTCTCACCTCTCTACACGCAAACTATTATTTACAACCTAATCCCGTTTCATTGTCCCTCCTGCCTTCATGCTACTTGGCTGCCACGTCTGCCTGCCTTTTTATTTTATGCCGTTGTTTACCGCCGTCTAATACAGTCCCCCAGTGCCGGGTGTTTTTGTTCGTCGCTTTCTTTTATACCCTCCCCTCCTCACTCGCGCAGGCGGAGACTCACTCTTCCAAGGTTACGCGCGTACGTAAGGATTTGTTACTCCCCGACCTACATGCATAAATAAAGGGAGTTTTGTGAGTCTTCTCCCGCTGCCGAACGCGTCGTACAATGGTCCTTGGGATTGAAAGCTGGCAAAGTCGAGACACCGTCTCCTCCTTTGGAAGAAACCAACACAATGTAAAACTGAGAATTGTGCGGGGTAGAAAAAAGAAACACTTGTTTTATTCAGTAAATCATTCCACCCAGGGCTTAAACAGCGGAGCAAAGCATCCAGGTCGATGGTTGCTTTTGTGGTTCTGTTTCAGATGGAGCCCAAGAGATGTGTTCCATTAGAAGCAGGCCATATGTTGCTTTCTGATGGCGGTTTGTTTTTCTCTGAATTCGCAGATGAAGATATACATCCCAAGAGGCTGAGAGTAGGTTCACGCGTGCACACACGTGTGTGTGTGTGTGTGGGGGGGGGGGGGGGGGGGGGGGGGGGGGGGGGGGGGGGGGGGGGGAGTGAGAGAGTTAGAGAGTGAGCGGCACCGAGCGGAGGAGACAAGTGTGTGGCCGAGTTTCACCACAGCTGCAGCGCTCGCTCGGGCTGGCACAGGGGAGAGTCGCCCACAGTGGAATGGAGCCCACGCGCCTGTGCACCACAGCTGCGGCCGGTCGCCACGGCGATGTGGGGCCTCCACCGCGGGAACAAGCCGCCGAGCTCTGCAGAGCCAGAGGGGACGAGCTGTATCTATGTCAGCGGCCGCATGACCACATCTTGTATCTTGGGTGAAGTGCACAAGAAAGTCCCCCAGGTGCACACATCAGTGATGATGAGGATGATGAGGATGATGAGGAAGATGATGATCATCATCCTCATCATCCCTCCTCTCTGGAGTGGCATCCCATTGTAAAAAAAAATCAATCCCAACAATCAGTAAGGGATGTGTTGATTTTCACCTCTTTCCAACACACACACGCAGACGCGCCCACACATACACACGCGAGCATGGGCACACACACCAAACCACCATGCCCAATCAACACACATGTTAAGTCTTCACCTCCCACCACATTCAATTATATCCCGCCTCCTTCCTTCTCTCCGCTCTAAAATTGAGTTTTCACTTGTAAATACACCATTAAATTTGATGCAGCACATTGTGCCTATTAAGGTTTTTCTCATGTTTCCAATTAACTCATATGACCGCGTGGAAATTTTCCCATTTAAATTCCATTCCAATTAAACTGGGGAAAATAGAGGGAATAGTCCGTTCGTCGTAGTTGTCATGTGGTGACAATCCCTTGAGGCGTCGGTAGTGTTTCCTTGTGTAGATGCATGTAAGAGTTGTTAGTTGATTCTAAATGGTTCTCATGCACTTTGATTTCCAGCACATATTAGATTTTGTTTTCACCTCTGTGATTGCTTTCCTGCATCTGTGTGTGTGTGTGTGTGTGTGTGTGTGTGTCTGTGTGTGTGTGTGTGTGTGAGTGTGTGTGTGTGTGCATGCGCGTGCATATGCTATACGTATTATAAATCAACAACTTATGGATGAATTCTCATCTGTTTCACCTTTTTAAAACTAAACTATGGTTCTTGCTATTCGCTTGTCAGCATTAAAGGTCCAGTGTGTAAGATCTGGTTGAAATGATTTTCTTATCTATTGGAATATTTAGTAGTAGTTTTATGAGTATATAATACCCCTAATTTCATAAATTGTTGTTGTAGTACTTTAGAATGAGCCCTTCATGTTTACATCAGGAGTAGTCCCTCTGTATGGAGGCCACCATGTTGCATTATCATTTTCTTCAGTAGACTAGAATAGAAACGAATGAAATGCAATGTGACTAAAGTTCCAAGTAAGTAATGTTGACTAAAGGTTAACCATTGGTGATTTTACATGCAGGGCAAGGTGACAACACTAGATGTCACTGTATCAAACACACTGCCCCTTTACCTAAAAGATGGACACTGATCAATACGCAGGAGTGATAGGTTTTTGAGGTGGATGGTTATTTTGCTACATTGGTTGAAAAAAAAAAAAAATAATAAATATATATATATCCCTATCTCTTAGTTTGATTTTCATTTATTCCTATTTTTAAGATTTAGTATATTTCCATTGTATGTAAAGAAGAAATGATGGATGGATTAAAGATGATGGATCGATATATTGATCAGACATAACAAAACAATGAAAGAGTGTGGAACTATTTTCAGGAGTGGATTAATACATGTAGTTGGTCTTTTGAGTATTTTTGGCAGAGGGGTGTGTGTACGTGGGATCGCTGTCAGAATCCACTACAGCGCCCATGTTCTCTGTAATGAAGGAGCATGTCAGCCAGTCCCATAATAAATTCAGATGACAAGGGTGGAATAAATTATATCAGTCAGTGGCAGAAGAAGGAAATTAAACACTTCCACGTCCTCTAGTTTCAGCCAGAGAGCAGAAAGCCCAAAGTTGTAAAAGTTGCGGAGAGCTTCGGTCACACCAATCGTGCAGGATATACAAAAATCAAGAGAATACAGTTTCAAGTGTTGTTCCTCTTGACTCGAGGTTTGGAGTGAAAGGCTCCAAACGGCTTCACCCTCAAATAACAACAAGGCCTTGATTTGCATATGATGCTCTCGCCGCCGCAGCCACTCTCGCCGCCGCAGCCACTCTCTGCGCCGCAGCCACTCTCTGCGCCGCAGCCACTCTCTGCACCGCAGCCACTCTCTCCTCGTGCGCATGGGTCAGCCACTTCCCTCCCCACACATGATTACGTCTGGTAATGAGGGTGGAACCATGACTTCACCTAGCTGTGATTCGGAGTGAGGAATGTTTCTGCGAGGAGCAGGAAATGGTGTCATCTTTGGAGGGCGAGCATCCTGCGGAATGTCCCCGTGCAAACGGGAGGCGAAGAGAAAAGAGGGCACGGAATGAAAGGAGGCAGACGCAGGGAAACGGATACATCTCCTCTGACATTTCGGAGTTAACACAAGTGTGTGTCAGAATAATTCTGCCTGCATGTGGCTTTATAGGAGATGACCTCCATTACTATTCATGCGCTAAATCTACTGAACGTGGAAAGTACAGTTTGCAGATTCAGAGACTGTATTTTACAGTATGTCTGCATTTCCATGGCATAAAGAGGAGGCTCGACCTTCCCTGCGGCTGCGTTTTGTGAAAATGACATGTGACGTCATTTCGCTGCAGCATAAAAACCTCCTCGCTGCGGCCTATATGGGTTTAATTGTGTATTTTTTTTACACATATTTATAGATGTAAAATGTCATCCCCCAGCAGCTGCTGTGCAATGTGAGGCCTGTCATCCCGGCAGCACAGACAGGCCGTCTCTTTATCCCGTCTGCTGGCTGTCATGCACACACAAGCTTCCTCGCGTCCCTCGACTCAAGTCGCGCTCTAAAGTCATTATCTGCATGATCGAGGGCGAGATTGAATAAAAGCCACGTGTGTTTTACCCCTGTGAGCGGGAAACGGGGAAGGAGCCAAATGTGCAGGGTGCGATGGAGGAGATGACAAGGTTAGGGTGAAGCATGGCTAGAATTAGACTCTAAGTCAAAGGAAACACATCCCCATTCATTTCAATAGGACTGACATGAAATTGACCCACTCCACAATATTTAGTTTTGCAGTAATCGCAGTCAATCCTGAATCATCTTTCATGTTCAGTCCACACAGAAATCGCAGTGAATTTATCTTTCTCACATCAACCCATGAATATCATCAGAGTTTCCATGACCGTAAACCACCATCGCCAGTTTAGTTGTCACTGTTTGTCATCTAGTGGTGAAGTTGTATCCTTCACCTGACCCTCGCCGCCCATTCGACCCACTCCTCATGTCGTAGCATCATCGTGCCAATTTCCAGATTTAGGGTGACAACCCCCCCTCAAGTTCATTACATAATCCCATGAGACGTTAAATAGTGGACATGACTCGGGACTAGATTTATGTTTGAATTGATACGGGCATCAGCTGTTCTGCCTGCATTCTCCTGAATGACCAGCAGATGGCGACAGAGGAGGCCCCGCCCACTGCTACAGTCAAAGTACTGGCATAACACAGACCTGTCCCGAGATCTCCGTGTGGAAACCAGTGGGACACATAAACTACCTGGTGTCAACGTCTGTGGTCAACCACCATCTGATCGCAGTGTCGGGTGTCAACCGGCCTCAGTCGACCGGTCTGAGCCATTGTTAGGGGAAATCTATTGAAACCAGTGTTTGCCTGGAGAAAAGAGGAAATCGATGTACGTTGTTGTTTGTAGACGACTCGGCAGGAATGTAAACACTAATGCAATTAACAAAATCACCTGAATAATCCTGTGGAAGAAGATTGGGTCAATTCCACCTGAAAGTGTCGATGCAGGCATCTCCATCACACACACACACACACACACACACACACACACACACAGTGCTCACTCCCCCTCACTGCACTCACGCATACATGTCATCGGGGCCGATTCATCTCTCATGCCCGCCATTGTTCCACGCCACAATTAGCTACGCTTTGTTTGTGTCGAACGCGTTTTCCTGACATTTTCAATTAGGAAAAATTGCAGCACTAAAATAACTAATTAGGGGACGAAGATGGAGAGCACCTAGCTCCATCACAGCAGCCTAATTGGTGTAATTTACTCCGATTTGTATCACGTAGCTTCAGAGTTACGCAGGTAACAAAAAAGATTAATTGTATGATTACCACATCTGTTTTCACTCATCTGAGCCGCCGGCTGATTTCTCGTACATTTCCCAGCCCAGCGTGTGTTGTGTATATTTATATACTGTGACTTAAGGCTGCGGTTTCTCTCGCTATCTGCATCTTTAAGAGCCTGTTTGTTTCCCTCCCGTGGAAAATGTCCTAATTTATTACAAGGCCTCCCTGAGTTATGTCTGTGCGCCATCTGTGCGCTGCGATACCGCAGTCACTCCACTCGTTTAGTAGATGGATGACATAAATATTCACATGAGACATATGTACATTTGAATATTCACAACCGGCCTGATTATAGAATCCTCCCCCTCATCCCACCGACAGTAACTTTCCACTGTGAACTTTAATGAGCGGCAGCACATTGCCGGGGCCCCTCACCTCCGCCCACGCGCCACCGCAGGTTGTCCTCCGACGCTCTGGGTTCGGCACCGGCCAATTTGGATCCAAGCGGCGGAGACGTCTCCTGACCACGGCCTCACCCGGCTCAGATGCGCCGCGCGCCGACTCAGGGCTACGCGGGAGGGAGCGTGCGCGTGGGCGCGCGGCCTCTCCGGGTGTGTCACGGACGTGCGGAGGAAGAGAGGATGGAAGCGCGACAGGAAGGAGACAAAGACAATGGCGAGAGAGAGAGCGAGAGAGAGAGAGAGAGAGAGAGAGAGAGCTAGAGCGAGAGCTAGGAATTAAAGCGTGCCAGCGTGGAAAAGTGTACCGTGTGTGTGTGTGTCTGTGTGTGTGCGTGTGTGATGCAGGAAAGTGGAGAGAGTCCAGATTCCCACCGTGTGAGACAGTGGGATTACTAATGGATTCTCCTCATCGAGAGCCGGCCACTAATGAGGAAGCAGGTAGAGAGAGGGCAAGCGACGGGTCGGCGGAGCGGGTCAGAGGGAGGGATGATTGCTATGCAGGGAGCAAGCGGCGAGGTCAAGATCAGCACACGGGATGAGATGGTGCGGAGGCTTCTAATGAGCTGTGCTCTGTACATTACCTCACTTACATCCAGGACGCCGCTGCACCCGGCTAATGGTGGGTTTACACCGGGGGGGGGGGGGGGGGGGGGGGGGGGGGGGGGGGGGGGGGGGGGGGGGTTGGTCCTTGATGAGAGTTTGACCAGTGATCCCTCTCGTCATGGTGAGATTGTGTTTCTCCGGCAGACTCATAAGAGCTACGTCCATGTCCGATATGTGCCATGACATTTTACAAAGCCATTTTTTTCCCAAAGTATCTGGAGAATGAGTCTCTAACGTGCAATGGCCCAAAAACTGCGTCGTCTTCATCACATCTTTCTCACTTCGCGGTCGTCAGGCGCAGAGCATGTCGCCCGGCAGGCAGAATGCAGGAGACTGGGATTAAACTGCTGACTGTTTGGTTCGTGGCAATCCATTCCAGCCCCAGCTCCACAGCCAGCCACTAATCCAAGGAAAATGTTATTTGTGCAGCTCCTCTTCACAAATTCACATTTTGCCTCTGCTTTTAAGTCTTGAGTGACTACGTAACAACACGGACATGAGATCAGATAAAGAGGCTTTTAATCAGGAATAGTTTGATCAGTAATTCACTTTGATGACGGTAAAAGCAACATTGAGCTCGACCCAATGATTGCCCATGAACGCAGTCAAATAAATCTTTTTTTTTTGTCACAATTCACCTGCCTCTTCTCGCATCAGAACGTTTTTTTCCGTGATATCAATAGACTGAAAATTCCCAGCAATCTAACTGTGTGAGCACGTCATCCTGAAAACGACAACATCGCGACCGTTTCCCCGAAACCAAGGCAGCGCCTGGCAGCTCTGAGAAAAGCCCCGCGCTCTCTGTTATTGAGCCGCGGGAGCAGGTTTGCAGCGGCAGCCTCTGTGGCGTGTGGCGTGTGGCGTGTGGCGTGTGGCGTGTAGCCTGGAGACCTTGTTAGCCTCTCGCCTCTGATCAATGGAGAATGACAATGCCGGGGGCGAGGCAGGGTCCCGCGTGTGCCGCACTCGCCCCGTGCATACCAGCAGCGGCTGCCCACCCAAAACACAGCCCGTGTCGGGGAGCAGCAGAGGCGCCCGGCGCCGCCGCCGCCGCCGCCGCCGCCGCCGCCGCCGCTCCGCCTCAGCCCTTCATGTTAAATCCTTAAGATGTCATGTTTCTGAGTGCGGCGGAGTCTCGGTGGGGCGCAGCTCTGCGAAGCCTCAGTCATAAGATGTGTCAGGCTGAGGTGTTGAATCTTCTGAAGGACGCTCCTCTCATCATATCACATGTGTTGTGTATAGCACATGTACACCACATGGTTTATTAAAGGTGCAGTGTGTAAAATGTTTGTCTTCTGTTGGTAGAGGAGGAATTGCAAGACAATTGCACCTAAATGTATTATTCTCTCCCATTGCCTTTTAAAGGTGCGGTGTGTACGATTTCTGCCATTTTTATCACTTCTAAAAAAATATTACAAAACAGTTACATACTGACATCTTCATGAATTTATAATCACCTAAAACTTTTTTCCCCATTACTCTGAAATGAGCCCTTGGGAGCAGGTCCTTTCCATGGGAGCCGCCATGTTTTTACAGTAGCCCAAAGTGGAGGTACTAAGTGTCTTTTGAGTTTTAATGACGCCTGAAGTCGACCATAGGTTCTCCTGCATGTTCAGAAGGGTGAAGGTGAGGTGATGGATACAACAGGCCTCCTCCAGAGGGCACCAAATCTTACCCGCTGCACCTTTAACATAAAACTGAATATAGCTATGTTTTATCCTCCTTCATCTGATATCGGCAGTGGAACAGTTTTCTGTGCTAGTCCGCCCCCTAGCTGCAGAGTGGAGTAAATGTTGGCAGGTATTGTCATTAATACTATTAAATGCCATTTAATACAGTGACTTTAGAGGAAGGTTCAGTATGTTAGAAGCCTGGAGAAGTCATTTTTGCTCTCTGGTCTTTTCTGACTGGCACTTCCTTTCATGTGGGTCAAGTGGTAGAAAATTGGATTGGATAAGATGGATGGATGCCTGAGCCACAGGCGTCATGAGGTAAAATAATAAAATAAAATAAGAAGATGTTCCATTTTCGACATTTAAAGAGGAGGAGGTTTTTAGAATCTCTTCATGCTGCATATGAATGAATGAGATGAACGGGGCTGTTTCCGTGCAAACGTGAAATTACCTTAATGGATTTGGTAAAAAGTCACTCACGCTTTCAACGAGTGCTTCCTGTGTGCGGAGGAACAGAGCCGATATCGCACGCGTTGTATGTTTACACTAATGAACTTTGCTAATTCTGTGACTAGATGAGAATTTAAGTGCTTTGGACAAGGTCAGGACATTTGGGTCGCGGCGGCATCGAGTTGTCGTCATTATGACAAGCTGCGCCGCCGCCGTCGAAGAGACACAGGTTAATTAGTGGGATTCCTTGCTGCTGCTGCCCTGCACCACTGACTAATTTAATGGCTTTATTACTGCGGCTTTCTGCCTAATTAAATTGCTCTAATCTTATTTGCAAAGTATTGGAAGGTGTAAGTTCAAGGTGCCTCCCACGAGCTTCAGCTTTGTCGCAGCGCTGATGCGACGTGGGCCGCGCTCACGGTGGCGATGGTGAAATGTTTGCGCAAACAGCGCCGAAGAGTCGGGTGAGGTGTCTCTGTCACGCGTGGGAGGTAAACACAACCTCAACCCACTCGTTCCACTCATGTATTTATCTCAGTATTCAAACCGCTCATCTGATCCATGTCACACTCCACATGTGTCTTCTTAATGGCGCAGAGTATTGGACGTGATTAGGACACGTGATACACTCCATAAGATTTGAATGCACAGGGCACTAGCTCTGTGTCAGTGTGTGTGTGTGTGTGTGTGTGTGTGTGTGTGTGTGTGTGTCGGGGGGGGGGGGTGCGTGTTTTCTG
>JAFBJT010110369.1:0-11325 GCA_016785325.1 Chascanopsetta lugubris
CGTTACCTCGGTTCACCGCTTTCTTAGCCTTCAAAATAAAAGTCCCACTTTAGAAAACCACCCCCATTCGTTTCCTGTCCAATGAGTGTTTTTCCGTATTTCTGAGCATAAGGAAACTGTTTTCATTTATTCAAACAGACTGGTAAAACAAAACTTTCTTTTTTTGGGGGGGGGGGGGGGGTGGTAGTTTTATATATTTGTGCAGAAAATGTAATTATTCTCTTGACACATATTTGATCATTACCGATTATAAAGTGATGTTGTTTTCACATCCCTTGAGTTTGGAGTAACTGTTACTGAAATGAAGATGATATAGATAATCCATAAATAAATAAATAGCCCATAAGATGTTTTCAGTCATTTCATGGAACGTTAACAACGGGTCTTAACATAGCAATATTAAACATAGATCTTTACATCTTGGTTTCTCTTGTGCCCCCCCCCCCCCCGGAAGAATAATTGCCCACCCCCTTGGTCTATAGACACACTTGGGAAGCAAAGAGACTTAATGATCACACATTGTAACAGAGCAGAGGATGTACCTGGCATCAGTGTGTGTCCACGGGGGGCAGATCTGAATACGCAGCTGGGCAGCAGAGTGGAATAAGACAGATCAAGCGGGATTGTGCGCTCCGGGCTGAGTGCGATGTGTTCGACGGTCACAGTCGGACGCTTTGTCTCCCGTCACCGCCGCGTCTCTGATGAAGCGAAGCGGAGCAGGAGTCGTAGACTCAGCTGTTCCATCCCGACAGTGGGACGGAGGAGGAGGCAGCCGGAGGTCTGTCACGTTCTTCAGGCCACAGCTGAGGACCCCTCTCGCGCTGGAGCCTCATGAAGCCCTGATTGCTCCATCATGCTGATTTGCCCCCAGCGCAACATCAGGAGGATCGGACCCTTCCTGCCAGAGCAGGGACACGGCTGCGGGTTCCAGCTCTTGTAATGTCTCACATTGACTCGTGCAACTCGCTGATACATGTCGTGTGATCTTCAACCACTCATTCAGTAACCTGGTGGTCTACATAGGGCCGTTGGAGCCCATTGCAGCAGGGTCCAAGTGGGATTTTATCCCTCTGATACATACATGTATTTTTTTTTTTTTTTTTTTTTAAACCTGCTCGGAAAAACCTGCAGTTCACAGAGTGGCCACTTGAGGCTGGCTCCAAAAGCAACTCCCATAGACTCCTATGTTGAAATAGTCCGATTTAGAGGTGGATGAAACTGTGTGTGTGTGGTCATTTTTTTCTACTTTGCTCATTTTGATTCTATCAAGCTTTGAAATCGTGCATAGTTAAAGGGGCGTGGTCTCTTGAGTGACACCCGGCCTGAGCTGGCACGTTGTGTGGATGCTGCCTCAGCACCGGGGGTCCGCCCCTGCGCTACCTGTGCTCCGCCTCTCTGCCCATTTTTGGATGAACCAGGAAGTGGGAGGCGTTGGGAGTTAGTTTGCAGCACTGATCCTGTTCTTCCTGTGGAGACCTTTGTGTCGTTCGTGACTCGTCCGTGAATTGTAGATTGTGACGAGGACAACCTGGATCTCGCGTCCTCTGCGACTGATAATGAGATTTTTGACTCGGTGTTTGGGGCGAGACATGATTCCCCATTGACTGGCACCGCTGAGAATCGAGTTCCTTATCATTCAACAACACTATTGTGAGATATTGTTGTATATGAATTTTTGTTTGGCTTCCTCTCTGCCCAGCCACGGGGTGTTTTAAGCTTCGTCTTCATCCACCACAGATTGTGATCTCAGCATTGCAGACACCCCCCCCCCCAAGCCCCCAAATAGATCATTTCCTACATGATTTTTATTCTTCGACCTGAAAAGTTTGTTTCTCACTGGTTTTCCTTCCCTCTGCGTTGCTCACAGCAGACCTGGTACTGTCGGTGGCAGACTGCCGCTGTTTGACTGCAAACTGCCTGATATCACAACGGCATACATGGCCTTGTAGCATCACAGCGCTCCAGCTGGAGTTGCCATGGCGACGGGCGATCATAGGGGTTATTTTTCAGTGTTTGTGCACATATTGAGGAGATGATGGGGAAAAGACGATTTTATAATCAGTCACTTCAAGACAGATTTTTTTTTTTTGCTTCCCAGCAGCAGCAGGATTTTCACAATGCCTTTAAAGGTGCAGTGTGTGAGATTTCTGTCATTTTTGTCACTTCTAAAAATACTACAAAACAATTAAATACCGACATTTTTATCAATTTACAATCACCTAAATATTGTAATAAGAGACTCTATTTGTTGTGTTCATGAGAAAGAGAGGACGTCGGTGATGGTGCTCACCAGGCTGCTTCAGGGTTAAGACTTTATTTCAGAGCCCGGTTTGTGATGGCTGAGCTGGTTTTATGTTAAGAAGTGTGTGACTTATGTTTACTAGACAAATGTATATGACTGTGTTTATGTTGTATTGACTCTATTTGACCATTTACAGTATAAACAGTATCAGGACCAGAGGTCTATTAGGTACAAGAGCTCAATCTAAATGATGCAATAAAACCTTTCTCGCGTGAAAAGGGATGAATGGATTCAGTTGACTAGGAAATGAGCTCAGGGCTTTTATTTTGAAATGTGATGTAGATACTGTATCTGTGATGGTGGCTCGATGAACTTCAAAATGAGCCACGGCGGGTTTGGACGAATGAACACTGTAGTGGCTCACCACTCCTTCTAGTGGTGAAAACGTGGTATTACAGAGTGGCTGGATCAACTTTTTTTAGTCTTCTGTGCATACATGGTCTTTTGTTAAACAGACACACACAGGACTGTAGGACAACAATAGGGCTTTGTTTGGCTTCATATAGCTGTGTTTACCTGTGTGTGTGTGTGTGTGTGTGTGTATGTGTTATCTCTGTTTGTTTCTCACAGACAATCACACATTATTAATGTCTCTCCCTGCTCAGTTTTGAGCACAAACACACCAGTAGTTGTTTTGTCTCGTCTCTCCCTCTCTCCCTCTCTCTCTCTCTCTCTCTCTCTCTCTCTCTCTCCGTCTCTCGTCTGACCCGTATTTTTAGCCTTAATAAAAAAACATATGTGTCCGTTTCTTTGTAACAGCAGGTCACATCTAGCCAGCACTCAGAGGCCTCTTTACAGCCTCATATCCATCCACTCTCTCCAAGGCACGGGGGGCGCGGGGGCGGGGGGGGGGGGTATAGGGGGGGGGGGGGGGGGGGGGGGGGGGGGTTATAGCACTATGGCCAGTGGTGAAATTAAAATTAAAATTAGAACAACAGAGAGGCTTTGCATTGTATGGGGAATAATATGGCTTCTAAAATATGCATCAGCTGCAAAGACACAATATGAGACAGAATGTGTGAAACCTTATCATGGATTTAAATGTTCTTTTAAAGGTGCAGTGTGTGAGATTGTATTCATTTTTGTCATTGGCAGAAAGAAATATTACAAGACAATTATATACCAACGTTTCCGTGATTATGTATATTTGTTCCCATTTCCCAAACATGAACCCATTAATGAGGAGCCGGTCCTCTCTACGGAGGCCGCCATGTTTCTACAGTAGCCCAGAGTGAACATACTAAACATCTTTTGAGCTTTGATGACGGCTGAAGTCTATGCAACTTCACCAATACGTAGATGTCACCAAATCTTACACACTGCACCTTTAAATGTTCCTTTAGTGTGGGCTGTGTCTAAATGGGAATTTGACATGCATATTTTTATTTCTGATATTATGTGGCGGAATTTTGTTTGTTTGTTTACTCTTATTTTGAAGTGACACGAAGAGAGTGTCAGTAACCACTCCTGTCACGTAAAAGTGCGGCGGCAGGTGAGTGTTACAGTCTGTTAAAGTGCTCGGGTTCCGAAAGTGTTTGAATGCGGGCGAGCAGCCAAGTGGAAGAGCTTTTCGACACTCGAACGTCTTCATGTCTGTTTATTTATGGCAGGTGCTGGGGGTCCGCACTTGCCAAGACTCTCCCTTGCTATTTCAGGCTCCCCTGAAATAACACTGTAAGCTCATTTTGTCACGGGCCTTTTCAGAGCTTAATGAATGAATGAATGAATGAATGAATGAATGAATGAATGAATGAATACCCGTGGTCACTGTGGCGATGAAGCTCCACAGATTTACGTCTTCTGAAACTTCTCCGACAGAGAAAAGGCAGAGAGAGAGAGAGAGAGAGAGAGAGAGAGAGAGAGAAAGAGAGAGAGCTAATAATATCACTGCCAGTCAATCGGAGCATGCGAGAGAGTAGTTTGACATTTCTGGGAAAATGCTTTGTCGCCTTCTTCTTCTCCAGTTAGATGAAGTGGCTGTGTATCTACAAAACATGTCATTTAAGCTCTTGTTTTAATTTTTTTTATGAATAATACAAATGTGATGCAACATGTGTTACTCTCCAACACATTGAGCTAAACTCCTCCTCCATTGTCTGGTCTTTGTGCTGAGTCAGGGTGTTTTACAACGGCTGTATCCTTGTGTTGTGCCATGTCATGTGACTCTCAACCGCTTATCCCCTAATCTGGGTCCAGGGCTATTTCTACCGGTTCACATAGGGCCAGTCAGGGTATCAGTGTCGGTGCCCAAGTGGGATTCGAACCCGTGACCTTTGCTTCCAAAGGCGACTGCTGAATCACACTGATTTAAAAAAAAAAAATCCTTTTACTGTTAGAAATCCAACTTCAATTAACTGAATATAAATTTGAATTGTTGTAGAGGCAGCTGCTTCGAAGCTGCGTTGTGAGTCAGTTTTGTTCCCATTGCTTCCTCATAACTTCATCAATGAGCGCACAGGCATCCACGGGAATCGACTCAACCTCCAACCCGAGGGTCGATAGATCAATTCCAGACTTCCTCATTCTGTTTACCACAGTACCTCTGGGCAAGATGCTGAATCATGAATGTTCTCATAGATAGAATGATTAAATACAGTAGTAGAGGGGCTAATTGAATGTGTGTGTGTGTGTGTGTGTGTGTGTGTGTGTGTGTGTGTGTGTGTGTGTGTGTGTGTGTGTGTGTGTGTGTGTGTGTGTGTGTGTGTGTGAATGGATGATGGATGGATGGCAAAAAATATAAGGAAAGCTGCTTGAGTTGTCATCAAGAGGAGTAAAGCTTTATGGACCATTGAACACTTTGCATTTGCGTTCTCAATCACAAGCGACATATTTGCATATTTAAAGGAGTTTATGCAGATTTGTGTGGCTTCTATTTATAGATCTACCCAGGTCGCAATTCTAACTTTCTCCAGGCCTCATACTCGGACTGTATTTACTCTCTTTCAGAAACATTGTCCAACATTCAGATAAATAGTAGAAAGTGCCATCGTAGCTTTAGTTGTGCATTAAACATGACAGAGCACTTTTCTTTGATTCTTTGTTGACAAAACACACTTTACAAATGGATTCCATTCAAAGTCGTGGTGTTGCTCTAAAAGATGAAGAAAGAAACAGATCAGTGAAAACGCTCTGATTGAGAATGCCCCACCCCGCCCCACCCCTTGTTACATCACAAGGGTAATTGTTACCACCCACATGTGGCTCCTCCCCCTAACAGGGCCCAGTATATAATTCTGTCGACCAGTGTGAAGCATCTCTAGTACGGAACCTGCAGTTTCGGCACCGAAATGTTTTTGAGGGGTTGATTGACAGCTCAGGGATCCGCTCTGGGACACGCCCCCTCGAATCACAGCATTTTTCTGAGAGGGCCAAAAGAGGCCGGAGAGAGCAGCTTTAACAGCTTATGCTTTGGGTGTTTTGACCACTGCAGGTCATGTTGCCCTCTGTGAGGTTCTGTCAGTGGGTGAGATGTTGTATAATATGACTCCATTTTGGATGGAACAAGATCTACTCTTCAGTTTACTGTGGCAGTTTGGTTGAGTTACTCTCTCAGTCACCAGCAGAGTGAGCCTGGTGCCGGCCTGCTCATGTCCATCTGTCAGAATGAGATCATACCATGAGTTCTGAGTCACGCCAACACTGTTGTAACCCTGGAAGTAAGTGGGCAATGTCCTTATATGCTCTAGATAGAGGGATCCGTGATGTCACCAGAAGATGTTTGTTTTTGGGACATCGGATAGAAGTATTTTCGTCTCACTACGAAGAGAGTGAGACGAAGTGTGTCTGCACATCAATTGATGTTCATCAATGATGATGAACCTCATTGTGATGTTCATTTATTAAACTCTTACTCGCCGCCGTCACCATGGTTACTACTTTTAGTCTGTCGTCAGACCACATTTGCCAGACGTCTGCAGGGGCGACAGTTTGGCTCATACTCATCTAAATGTACTATTTCTAGTCCGACAATCCCAGTTGCCCTCCTGTGAATTACTTTGAAAAAAAGCACTGCTGCCGAGATGGTTCGCAGACAAATGGTTTCCATGACAACAATTTTTGACACGCTCTCTCGCAGCGATCAAAAGTTGGGGGGGTTGGGGTGGGGTGGGGTGGGGGGGGGGGCTCCTATTTAATAAGTCATGGACGGATGATCGCAACTCCATCACTGCTTTGTGCGAGTCTGGACACTGGGATTTGCACAATGACAGATGGTTTATTCAGGCAGGGGGACGGGTGGAGGCGGGGGGGGCGGGGGGGGGGGGGTCTAAATCCAGTTGTGTGCGCGGTGTACACAGCGCTGCTGCTGCCTCTGACGTGCTGCCACTAAGTGTCACAATAGATGGGGCAGAGTCAGAGTGACGAGAGATGAAATGATGAGACCAACAGTGGAAGATGAGCATAAATCAATGATGCCTGTTAGAACATGTCATCATGCCTCAGACGAACGGTGACGTCGCCCTCGTACAAAAATAACCCCATTCTGGCAGAGTTGGAGTGAATTCGTCTGCGTCAACAATTAGAGGAAACGGCCCCAGATTGGATCGCACAATTTTATTGATGCAACCATGGCAACCGGGAGAGCAGGCAACCGGCATGTTGATGGGTTTGTGCGACTTGGCAACCTGGTTGCATAATGCTCTCAACCGCAACTTTGATGTGTTCCTCTTCATATCTTTGTACCTGCAGCGAGTGTTTACATAACGTGGAGAGACAGAGGAATAATCATTGTAATTAATGTGGAGGATTTCAATGGAGGCAGGGAAAGGTCAAAGGTCAACTCAGCTTAATAAATAATGCATCATAATAACAAAAGTATCAGTATTATAGTTAAGATAATTGGCTTTTGTGTATGCATCAGCGCTTTGAACGCCTCGCATGCTGCTTCCTGCTGGCTTCGGGGAGTAAAGCAGCTGCAGAGACGTCCCCTTTAAAGGTGCAGTGTGTAAGGTGTCGGACATTTTTGTCACTTCTATTGGTAGAGAAAAATGCAACAAAACAATAACATACTGACATTTTCATACTCACCTAAATGTACTATTTTTTAAATGAACCCATTAAAGGTGCAGTGTGTAAGATTTCCGTTTTGTTTTTTTCACTTCTATTTTGTTCCCATTACCCTTAAATGACGCCATTAATGTATATTTACATGGGGAGGGGGCCCTCTCTCTGGGGGCCGCCATGTTTTTACAGTAGCCCAGAGGGAACACACTAAACATATTTTTATTTTGACGGACAACTGAAGTCTACCATAGGTTCTCCTGCATGCTCAGAAGGGTGAGGGTGAGACGATGGACACAACATGCAACTTTGCCACTAGATGTCACCAAATCTTCCACGCCGCACCACCTCATGCAACCTGTCACATGTCGTCCAGCTGGACTTATGCAATGGAAAAGAGAGAGAGGGTGGAGAAGAGAGAGAGAGGAGGGAGAAGAGAGCGGCATCATAGGGGGGAGAGAAGGAAAAGGAGATGCAGCGTTTGCGGCTTTCAGTGTAAGAGCTGCATGGCAGCAGTGGGTGTTTGAGGTGGGTGGGTGGGTGGGTGGGGGAGTGGGGGATGGGGTCGCAGAGAGTGTGGATGTCACTTCAGCACATGGCCGTGGCTTCGCCCCCTTGGTTCCTTATTCCAGGCACTGCATGGGTTTTGTATTAAAAGACGGGATTAAGAGGCTTTGACTCAAAAAGGGACATTTTTCCAGACGTCTGTTTTGAAGTTGATGATGACAAAGACGTTTTCGTTGATGTGTAAAGATGGTGAGGATTTTTTCCAGCTCCAATCATCCCTCTGCATGGAGTCCATGGAGGGGCTCTAGTTATTGTGTGTGTGTGTACGTGTGTGTGTGTGTGTGTGTGTGTGTGTGTGTGTGTGGTGGGTTCACTGGTGAAGAGAGAAACAGGGAGCAGAGGATCTGACCTCCACAGGAGCTGATATCGCTGCACTTAATTACTATCAGAGAGAGAGAGAGAGAGAGAGAGAGAGAGAGAGAGAGAGAGAGATACCAGACCGCATTCTTCCCTTTTGTCACTTCCTGCTTTAATGAAGCCCATTTGCACAAAAAAAAAAAAAGATATTTTCATTTGCGTTAACTTGCAGGCGAATCCTCCTGAATATTTCAGCAGCATGTGAGGTTTGTACCGAGGGTCACAGCCTCTGGAGGCGACCGCATCAGCACTTTAACCGTTATCATCTTCCAGGGAGCAGGAGAAGTAGGAAGCAAACCCCATTCAACCTCCTCACCCCTTAAATCCACCAACGGAGAACACGGCTTACATGTTGGCGAGAGAGAGAGAGAGAGAGAGAGAGAGAGAGAGAGAGAGAGAGATTACCACGTCTTATCTCCAGTATCCCACATCCCTCCACAGTCTCATTAGGAAGCAGTTACAGACGGAGACACGTGTAAATATGGACACACAGATTGGTGTGGATGGATCCGGGCCCGCTGCCGCCGCCGCCGCCACCACCGCCGCCGCCGCCGCCGCCGCCGCCGCCGCCGCCATAAAACGCTGACCTCGGGCACATATTTCACACTTTGGCAAATTCAATATGGCTCTAAGTGGAATCGGTGTGCGAGCAAATTGGGCCGAAGATAACGCATCGAATAACAGGCTCAATCCAATTTCACCAATGCATCCCCCCTTGAGGTTTAGCTTCAGATAGAGGCTCGGCGGATCCGAGCGAGGCGGCGACAGCGTATTGTATTCCTATGGAAGCGGCAGAAATTGAATTTTCGAAGAGGGACCCGGCATCTTCCATTTTGCCTCCATCCGCACAATGATGTCGGTCCATAATATTTTCGATCTATAAATACAAATCTTTCAATAAGAGTCGGGCGCGCAGAGGTGAAGTGACTCCACGCCATCAATAAACCTTTATTGGCCTGTTCATCCTCTGGCACATAGAGCTGGGATGTCGGCATGGAGACGGGAGGTTACGCCCCACGGGTCTCGCAGGCCAATGGACACACACACACACACACACACACATTCACACGCACGCTGACACACGCATTAATACTCGATGATTTTCACATGTATCTCTCCCCCACAGAGAGCAGAGCCATGTGTATTTAAAATACACGCCTGATCAATCAGATACATCCTTGACATAGAATCATCCAGGGAGAGGCGAAAAAGAAGCACGATTATTTTTTTTTTTTTTACCCACACACTGTGCATTCCCAGCGATGGCCGCATCCTGCAGAAGGGTTCAGCTGTCCTGCAGGAATCGCACCGTAAACCCCCCAAAACTCCCTCCACGCAGCCCAAGACCTCAGAGAGATACTGCAGCAGCTCCAGAATACTAAAAAAAAAAAAAGCCTGGAGGGCAGCCACAGAGAGGATATGGAGAAAGAGTGTGAACCCACAAACAAAGATGGATGAAGGGTTCAGCAGGAATATAGTGGCTCTGCCAGGAAATACACTTTTAGGAGGGGAAGAAAATGATCAAGCCGTCAGGGCGAGTGTGAGAGAGACTGCTGAAGAAGTGAAGCTGTAAAACTTCACTTCCTGCAAAGGGTGCGCGGGGACAACGTACTCACATTGTTTTTTTTATTTTTTGGGGGTTTTTTTGTGAGCGTTTTTCATGATCACTGCGGCTCTTTCAAAGTTTGACAGTAACAAGTACCTCTGCTCCTCCCTCTGCTGCAGCCTCAGCTTCCTTGCGAGTTCATCACCAAACTTCCAGCTAAACAGTCCAATGAACCTTCAGGCGCTGATTTAAGACCCGAGCTGTACCAAGGGCGGGGTTCCGGTTTATGGCTCGTCACCGGACTGTGGACTCATGTTGTTGCAGTAATGGTGTAAAATACTGTACGAGATGATGTTGCGCATCTCGTGATGACGATGTCACAGCACAGCTGGCGCGCGAGTCCCAGCAGCTGTGGTCTGATCAGACAGGGAAGCTGGATCCACCCAGACGTCTCCTGCCTCAGAGTCTGTCACAGCACGGTTCTTACTGAAGCGCGATCGCTGACACTCACCCACTGAGGCGGCTAACGAGCTGGTCAGTGATCAGCGATGAGTCCAGCCCCACAGACTCCCATGTTACAATGGTCAACTTTGAATTCCACATGTTTAAAGCCAAGTACAAGTTACGCTTGTGGTCTCACTGTACGGGGGATGATGTTTTTATGTTTTTAATTTTTTTTTTTTTTTAACGAGCTAATTTTCACTCTGTCAAGGTATGAAATGGTGCATTGTTAAGGGCATGGCCTCTTTTAATGGATTAACAAATGAGCTCATTTGCCACCCTGGCTTTAATGTCTCTATTTGTTCTCTATTGTTATGACACTTCTGTTTTCACACCGATCCCCATTAATGACGCCTCGATCCCAGCGAGTCCGGTGCTGAAGTTCCTACGATCACAGAGACACAGGACACGGAGCCGGTGCTGTCGCCTCAGGGGGGCGCGGGGGGGGGGGGGGGGGGGGGGGGCGGGCGCCGGGGGGGGGGGGGGGGGGGGGGGGGGGGGGTGACGAGCGTCCGTCAGCAACTCCCGGCGGAGCCACGCTGTGGACACGTGAGCGCCCCCCTGTGGGGGACACATGCCGGCACACGCGCTGACTCACAGAGAGCTTCATCATGCAGAGTGCGTTCATGGGTTTATTCATCAAAGGATGAAGCTTGTGTCCAGATTGACCCCAGGGCGTCGGCGCGAGCAGAACAGTTCATAACGCCGGTCGTTACCACGTTCACCTCGAGGGAACCGTCGTCCATCACTCGCTCTCTATTGTCTCAGCGCTCGTCTTTATCTGTTTCCTCCGCGGGCCGTTCACCCGCCGTGCACCGTCACCTCGCTAATCTAGATTAAGCCCAGCAACAAAAACACTTCACCCACATTTTTCGGCTGATGTTTTGACCCGGTTGACTTCTTGCGTCGTTCTGTTCCCACTCCTTCGCCCTCCGGCCACATTTGACTGTTTATCCCTGAGGGGGGGGGGGGGGGGGGGGGGGGGGGGGGGGGGGGGGGGGGGGGGGGGGCTCCAAACATAGTTTTGGTTACAGTGTTTATTATGATGAGTCAC
>JAFBJT010110370.1:0-19378 GCA_016785325.1 Chascanopsetta lugubris
AGGAGAACCTATGGTAGACTTCAGTTGTCATTAAAACTCAAAAGATGTTTACTACCTCCACATACTGGTCTACTGTAAAAAAACATGGCGGGCCCCATAGAGAGGACCCCCTCCTCACATAAATATACATTAATGGGGTCATTTAAGGGTAATACAATACTTTTGTACATAAATGACACATTTAGAAGATTATCAATTCATGAAATGATCAGAATGTCATCGTTTCGTAAGATTTTAAGTGACAAAAATGACCCAAAATCTGCACACACTGCACCTTTTAGATTTTGTGACATCTATTTGTGAAGTTGCATATTGTATCTATCACTTCACCCTTCCTATGTTTGTTACGTCCACTGTTGGGATTTAAATGTACCTATCATGTTTCCATGTTTTGAAGTGCTGATGCTAAGGTTAAAATCTCAACAGAAAAGTGTAACGGAGAATGGGATCTTCAGTGCCTGCACATACTGATTATCGTGTTATGTTTTGTTAAGGGGTTACTACGGAGTCTGGGTCATTGTAAAAAACATGGCGGCCCCCATAGGGTGGACCCGCTCCTAGTGTAAATATACATTAGACACATTTTAGGATTATGCGAAAAGCAACATATACATTGGGGTCACTATACATTTGCACAAATGTCTATATAACTATTTGTAATAGAAGTGACAAAAATGTCATACACTGCACCTTTAAGGGCAATACAATACATTTATACAATACATTTAGATCATTTGAAATTCATAAAAATCATCAGTCATTTGTTTGTAATATTTTTAGAAGTGACAAAAATGACCGGGAATCGGACACACTGCACCTTTAAGCTCCATCTGTCACTGTTCCCTTGTTCCCGCTGACCCATACTGGTCTCGTGCTGACCGGACTGGGGTGCCCTCTCCGTTTCCTTTCATCCTCTCTCCAAATTATCTCTCCCTCCTCCCTGCCTCCCTCCATCCCATTCCATGCTCTTGCCAGCGGTGTCCCGGTGGTGATGGAGGGCCCTGTCTCCCCGTGAGCCGCTGTCCCTAATGAGGCTCCTCGGCCACACACCGTATCAAATTAACAGGCTGCACCGGCCTATTACAGGCCCAACCCATGAGCCAGGCTCCCGGGCGCAGACCCGCGCGCCCTGCCTCAGCTCACCGCACTGGCGATCGCATCGTTGTGATTGATAAGACGGGATGCAAACAAAGAAAGTAGGGGCAGGCGGGATGGGGGGGGGGGGGGGGGGTTGCGGTAGAGAGGGGGGGTAGTTGCGATAGAGAGATAAAGAAATAGAGTGGGAATTAAAAGATACTGTACGCATCGGAATTTTTCCTGCGAGGAAAAATATCAGCCTTGGCAATGAATAATTATCCTCCTGATGGAATAAGTAATGAGGGGAGAAGGTCGCAGATTGCCTGAGTGAAGAATATCCATTTTATATTCATTGAAGCAAAGTCTTCCAAGGCCTGAAGCAGCGGACTAACAATCCACACAGGTCGTATGGAAACTTGTTTGTATTCTCATTACAAAGGTGCAGTGTGTCCGATTTTGGTCAAAAGATATAAAAAAAAAATAACAATTATATACTGACATTGTCATGAATTTTCAATCACCTAATTGTATTTTTCCCCTACCCTTAAAGGTGCAGTGTGGAAGATTTGGTGACATGTATCCATCACCTCACCCTCACCCTTCTGAGCATGCAGGAGAACCTATGGTGGATTTCAGTTGTCATTAAAACTCAATAGATGTTTAGTCTGTCCACATTTACTCATTCAAATTGGTATTATTACTATTAAATCTACATTATAGGGCTCATTTAACGATAATGGAAAAAAATAAAACATTTAGGCGATTATAAATTCATGAAAATGTCAGTATGTGATTGTTTTGTAATATTTCTAGTGATGAAAAAAATGACAGACATATCACACACTGCACCTTTAATGTATATATCTACACCTGGAGCGGGTCCACCCTATGCGAGTTGCCATGTTTTTACAATAGCCCAGAGTGGACACACTCAACACCTTTTGAGCTTTAATGACAACTGAGGGCCACCATAGGTTCTCCTGCATGTTCAGAAGTGTGAGGCGATGGATACAACATGCAACTCCACTTCTAGGTGTCACCAAACGTTACACACTGCACCTTTAAATCTTCTGTTTCAAAGTTATTCATTTTAATCACTTTGGTCTTTTGGGGGGGGTGCGGAGACTTCCTGGAACATCTGGGTTGGCTCCAGCGTCAGACTTGGACAACACTCCTTGGGTCATTATGGGGGACTTTATGCACAAGAGAGTGTGTAATGCCATAACCATCCATCTGCCTAATTGGATCTGGATTCTTGGAACGCACACTTGACACAATCTGATAAGGTTATAATGTCCCTTGTGCCTTTATGGCAGCGCTACACTCTTAATTAATTAGTCGCCCCCAAGTTTAACTTTATAACTGTAGAACCGGAGAGACGACGCCCGCAAGCAAATGCACCAGACCTCTACGGTACACCCATTGTTCAGTGTACAGACATTGAAAAAAAGGGTAAATGTTTAAATCAAGCTACAATAATGGTGGGATTACCCTGTGAGGACAGATAACGGCGAGTGTCTCTGGAATACGAAAACAAGAGAAGGTCATCCCCGAATAAATGTCACAGATAAATTGGCTCCCGGTGAGGAGGAAGAAACACCCCTGGGTTATTTTACAAGACAACAAGCCTCCCCCATAAAAGAGCTTAGTTTGTCGTCTATCACAGGGGAAACAGGAATGTCCCGGACAACTGCCTCCTGGCGAGACTGATAGAGGAGCAGAGGCACACGGAGGGAAAGGGTAGATGCAGAGAATGAGAGGTGGGAGGATAGAAGCAGAGAAGGAAACTCAATACAGAGACGATGAATGGATGAAGCAAGTGATAAGAGAAATCCTGACGTGTATCGTATTGGAAAGTCTGCACATTTTGCCGAGGTTGCATCCAAATGCAAAAAAAAAAATGCAGTTTCAATTCACAACTGCAAATGTCTTGAAATAGAAAATCCTGGATATACTATTGAGACTTTTGCATTGCATTCCATTGCATTGCATTGTCAGCCACATATCTGATATCGGGTAATAGGGTTAGCTAACACCCAAGTACCTTTGCACTTGACACCATTGGATCTTTCACCTTAAGTGGTGAGTCCACAGGATTGAAGAGGGTATATGTGGGGTAACGTGGGCTTAAAGATCACAGGCTTACCCACGTGTGCTTCAGCATGAGGGATGGGTATGGCTGGAATCAAACCTACAACCTTCTGGCTACAGGACAACTCCTTTGACCACTCGACCAGACATTTGACTGGACTTCCAAGAAGATGCCAGTAGAGCTGACAGTCATAGATTTAGAAAGGCTGCCAAGAAGCTGAGTTTCTAAAAACATAGTCTTCTTAATATTTGTAAACATTTTGAACATAGAGTACGTTTGTATCCTAGAGAGTACAAAGGTCACTTCCCTGCCCGTACTCTTCACGCGAGATTGCCAAGGGAAGAAAGGTAACTGAGAACGAGTCTAAAAGGTCTAAAGAGGTCTAAAGGTCCAAAGGTGAAAGGAAGTGCCAACGAGTCTCAGGCCAGGAACGGTCAGAGCTGTGGGAAACGTGGATGCAACCATCTTTAATTTAGAGAACCCTCCGGACCTCAGACTGAGGCTGAAGTCCACCTCTATTAGAGACGCAGACCTCGAACCCGCAACCAGGAAAGTGCAGTGTTGCATCACTTCCAAGAAGACTTGAGGCTGCACTCGCTGCCAAAGAGGCTTTGAGGAAGTGGTCATTACAGGATCGGCATGTGAAAGTAGTTTTTTTTAGAATAATGACGTTATGAGGACAGATTTTTCAGGTATGTGAACAACTCTCACTTTGCTTGGGTGCCCTCTTTTGCCCCCACTTTTTTTCATTTACTTCTCATCACCCCACAATCCCCAGAGTGAGGGAAGATATTAGATTTGAGTTATGATGGAAAACCTTCATCAAACAACACAAGGACGAGGTGAAGGTATTGATCTCGAGGCTTAAACTGCAGACGTTTGGAAATCTAAGGTTACCGAGAAAGTCAGTCAGTCCAAGGCCTTCAATCCGAATAGATTCTTTTTTTTCTTCAATCCCTTTGGCAAAAATAAAAATTGGGGACACTTTGACTGATTGTGTCCCTGTGAGTTGGCCCTTTTTTGGCGCCCATCTGTTGTGTCCTCCACTAATTCACTAACACCGTCATCCTCGGCTCTTTCAGTCTTTCTCAGCAGGGCCAGTGAAATTGGACCAATAACACCCGTCAATTAACTTCCCCCAACAAAGACGCCTGAAGTCCCGTCACCGCTTTACGGCACTTGACACGTCAAATTACCAAATTGACAACAGCAGCTGTGTACCTCTACCTGTGTGTGTGTGTGTGTGTGTGTGTGTGTGTGTGTGTGTGTGTGTGTGTGTGTTGCACACAGATTGCATGCATGTAAGTGAGCTGCAGAGCAACCCTGCACTGGCGATGAATTTGGCTCTGTCGTCCTCTGCAGTGGCCCAGACTTGGATTAATGGTGTCATTAATCTTGCCTTTAAAATGAATGACTTCAGCACCTCCAACCCAGCAGCACCAGAATGGCTGCCTTAAGTCACTCCTCTCTCCACACACACACACACACACACACTCACAAATCCCTTCCGCCCCCACTCAGCTGTAATGAATAGAGAGTGGATCTGCCATCCTATCCATCCTCACTCTGGCACAGCCTGGCACTGCAGCAGTGATGCGCCTTGAGGGAATGATCTGACCAGTGCAAAACACTTCTCAGGTTCTCTCTGCTATTTCTCTCTCTGACTCTGACTACATCCTTCAATGTTCTACAACTAAAGTCCAGTCAGCCATTTTGGCTCTACTACTGGTACGATGGCTTTAAGACGATGGTGCGGCGTCCTAACTCCATTCCCTGGGGAGAGCCCTGATATATCTACTCACAATATACATATAAGTAAGATGCTAATAATCACAGTTATTTCTTTTAAAGGCTCAATTTGTTGATTGTTGTGACAACTAGTGGTGAGATTATGAAAACTTATGGGAGCCTTCAAAAGGTGAAAAAACTCATGTAAATATTTTTTTTTAAATGTATTATACCCAGAAAATCCTCCATTTTTTTTTAACTCACTGCACCTTTACCCCTGAGTCATTATTGTGATCAGCAGCATTTTCACAGGTCATGCAACTTTGCTTTGCTAATCATCCCTCATTAAACCACAGTGGCTCACTTCATTAATATGCAACAAAAGTTACACAATTACAATAACAATGGCTTTGACTGTGCACTTTTTTAATGTTTCTTCAACGTGCTTTTTCTATAATAATGGCAGGTAAGATAATGATCCACTCTCACCAGTATACTGCATGTGTCGATATCCAGTGGACTACACATTGATGAGTGTGCGGCACCAACCGCTTCTATGGTGGGCGGCATTCATGGCTAAGTGAGGAGGAGGAAGAGGAGGAGGAGGGGGAAGATTGTCAGGCTGGAGCGCGAGATTTCTTATTTCATCAATAAATGCTCAGTCTTCCTCTTCCTCCTCCTCTTTCCGCTCTTCAGTTTCGCCAATTGACCCTCCACACTGCGCAGGCCGCTGGCCATTATCTGCTCTAGCAGACACACACACACACACACATACACACTCTCTCTCGCTCTCACACACACATACACACACACAGCAGTAGTCCTCTCGAGTATGTCACTGTCAAAATGAGGGAAACACACAGCTATTTTTAAAACATCACTGAAGCCAGGAAATGTTTTGCCGAGCATGTGCGCCGTGTTGTTTCTTTACATGCTTCACTACAACCTCATTCTTCTTCTTCTCACCACTGAGCATCCCATAATGACTACAGCTGTCTGTAGAACTAGAGTTTCTCTGGCAAATATTATTAATGCTGTTTGATTCTGCTGCTGAGTCACTGATGTGAGCCACAATCAGTGTTGGGCATGTACCTTTAAAAAAGTAGCTAGTTATAGCTACTTCACCGAAAGAGTAACTAAATTAGTTATATAAGTAACTAGTTACCAGGGAAAGTCATTTTTTTTAAACATTCTTATATGGTGAAGAATTTGGCCCTGCCCCCTTAAATGGAACTTTTAATTCAACTGTGTGTTTAATTATTTAATTATTTAATTTTTATATTAATTTTTTTTTTAAACATTTAATTCCCTAAAATTTCCCATTGAAAAGGCTTGAATGAAAAATCACTGTGGGTGACACTGAATAATGTTGTCAAAGACAATAAATACATGAATAGATAAATACATAAATAAATAGAAAATTAAATGGAAAAAAGATACATGGATAAATAAATAGATAAATAAGTCAAAGGAGATGACATCACCTCACAGTATAGAAAGTTGAAAACAGAGCAGCCATGGTCCAGATACCCTCGAACTGTTGTTGTGAAGTGTGAGGGGAAGGACCAGGGTGTTAATTATTCACCCCCCCCCCTCTTCCTGTCCAGCTCTCAGCTACTGGCCTCACAGTGCAGACTTAATTATAGCTCCCTATAATTAGCGGAGGAAATTATCCTGCAAGAAAAAACAAAACCATAGACGATATCTGCAAAATTATTATATTCTAATAAACACCACAGATTTTACTGAAGCTCTGAAGGAATTTTAAAAAAAAATCTAATAAACGTGACATTTGGGAATGCTCCGGATATTCCTCAGGTTACAGCTCCGGGGGCAATACAAGACAGGAATGTGCTGCCACATGTACCTGCAATGGTGTCCACTTTTACTACTGTAAAAACATGGCTGCATGGGGGGGGTGGGGGGGGGGCAGGGATTGTTACGATGGCGCAGAGACTGTGGCGCGATGGCGTGGCGCCCTTATTCCATTCTCTAGGGAGAGCCCTGTATGTGATTATAGACTCATGAAAATGTCAACTATGTAATTATTTTGCAAGATTTTTAGAAGTGACAAAAATGACCAAAATCCTACCCACCGCACCTTTAATCCAAAACCATAACATGTATTCCCGGCAGATTGGCTCACGGGCCACACCATCATGACTAATTGAAACAATCATCTGTTAATGACTCAGCTCCCTCGCCTGAACCAGAAGTTCCGTCTCTGCATCACGGTGCAGCAGCAGGAGGAGGAGGAGGAGGAGGAGGAGGAGGAGGTGCCGGCACTCGGGAGACGTTTCCCAGCACAGAGTGGGAAGAACAGCCTCACGTCTACGGGCGTGAGTCAGGCGGTTATGGAAAACATGGAGGTTTCGCTGCGGGGGCTTGTTGCACAACTGCTGCTAAGTGACGGAGAGCGTGAGCCGGAACACGGGATGAGGAGGAATTGAGGTTACAACTTTGACGCAGCCTGGTATGAATTCGTATTTCACACCAGAAAGGGTGATGTTTTTTACCCAACACACATACACACACACACACACACACACACACACAGTTGAATTTCTATCTTATTGAGTATATTCATTGACATACACTAAGGGTGTTAAGCTCTGCCTGAAGTAAAAAAGGTTATCATGGATAAAGCTTATTAATCAATCACATTGTTTAACTATGGTGGCTCATAAAACACTAAGGGATGTAAAAAGCCTTTTTATCATCAGCATAAAAATCTGACCTCATAGTTCTTGTTGACAATGACATCACACAATCACACACACACACACACACACACACACACACACACACAAAGTGATTGAAAACCAAATGTTTACTTAGAGAGACTGCATGATTCACACACATGTTTACCATCGATGTTTATACTTCCAAAAAATGAGGTCATTTCACTTTATTTCAGGATGTGCTATAAAAACCATCCCAGAGACAACAGAGGAAAAATGAGCTTACGGAGCAAACTCCGGCTCATTAACAGCAATTTATCTTCCCTGAAATTAAAGAACACAGCGCTGTGCTCTTCAGCGGAAGGTTTGCATCTTAATTGCATTTTAAGATTAAAAATTTAAGGGCACACCTGAAGTTACCTGCAGCAGCAACAACAGCATATAGAAAAACATCAGTATCACGTAGTTCTTTTATCTCAAGTTTGTCTTAAATTCTGGAAAAGCACATTTCCTTGCAGAGCACTGCAGCAGAAGTTAGAGCTCATTAAGATGTGCGTGTGTGTGTGTGTGTGTGTGTGTGTGTGTGTGTGGTACTATAAACTATCTACTCTGTTAATCTCGCCAAACGATTTTATACTGAAACAAAAAATGCATTTTTTGTCTCTTATTTCAATTTCAAGCTCATTTTACAAGAGTTGCAAAGAGTTGAAGTCCATCGAAGAGGCGAATGCATTATTTTCAGTGGTTGTCAAACATAAGACCCGCGGGCCAAGACCGGTCCGCCAGAGCTCTCGATCCAGCCCGCCAGATGATTTTGCAAAGAGCAGAAATTACAGAAAAGACATTAACTGCAATTTTCCCTAAAAACAGTGACGAGATTAATATCCGTGCCTATGCTAACGAGCTAATGCCAGTAAGCGTAGCTTCGTGCTGGAGTCCCATCAATGGGCAGAGTTAAGCAGTGATCTATTTTAAAGATACAATTATGGTTCCTTGATTACTCAGCCTTTCACACCCTGAAGACACACACACACACACACACACACACACACACACACGACCACATAGTGGGAGGTGTGGTGTGTAAAACGCCCTGAGCCGGAGAGCGCCACAGAAGTTTACATAACAGTGTGTGCGTGAGAGCTCTCTCTCTCTCTCACTCTCTCTCTCTCTCTCTCTCTCTCTCTCTCTCTCTCTCTCTCTCTCTCTCTCGGCTGATTTGTGGGCCGGCTGGAAGAGGGCATGTCATGACTTCATTAACCTGAAAAGCCGGCTCCGCCCCCCCCCCCCTCCCAAAAGAGCTGCTACACACCAGGTCCCTGCACCACCTGCACTTCTGCGACGACGAGTGTGTGTCTTCAGTCAGTGCCTTCACTGCATGCGTGTGTTTCCCGAGTGCCTCGAATGTTTGTCATGTCCACACGTGTCAGAGTGTGTGTGTGTGTGTGCGTGTGTGTGTGTGTGTGTGTGTGTGTGTGTGTGTGTGTGTGTGTGTGTGGTTGATGTTCTGGCATGTTGAGCTATTGTATGGATTTTGTACCATACACTGCTATTTGGATTTTAAGAGCAAGGCCACGACAGATTTGACACATGCCTTCTTTCTGTACTTACTTACACACACACACACACACACACACACACACACACACACACACACACACACACACACACACACACACACACACACACACACACACACACACCTCCTCAGCTGTCAGTGAGCACATTCCCTGCATAGCTCCACACAAGCAGCAGCAGCATCTAATCACAGGAAGAGCCGCAGGAAAACAAAGCAACGCCATGTTACTTGATCTGCTCCACTTGACTTCGTTCCGTCGCACATTGTTGTAGTTGTTGAGACTTGTTACACTAACACAAGTACAAGGGGCGGGGCTCGAGGAGTGTGCGTCAGGCCAGTTGTCAATGAACACACACACACACACACACACACACACACATGCCATGAGGTCGGCCGGTGGACGACCATGTGCAAGTTTCCCACAGTGCAGAAGAGGCCTTGCGTTCAAACAGCATTGTGGTATTGTTACTATTCTTATAATCATTACTATTATCATTATACCATTATTACTATCATCATTATCAGTATACTGAGAAATAGTCAGAAATACAATCCCTTTGTTCAGTCACTTCTTCATCTGCAGACAATCACATAAAAACTCCATTTACAGTGGGACAATGTCCAATAATATGAATTCCCTCCTGAAAGCCTCTCCCTCCATCCATCTGAATCCAAGGTGTATTAATGTGAAACCATCCGCAGCTGAAATCCAATAACAGCTTTGCTTAAAACAAGCTTCATCAAAAACAGCAGGGAGGTGAAAACAAGAAATTGGCCAATCAATAGATATGATGGATAAAAGCGGGGAAAGCTGAAAACGACACCACCTCGGGTTTCAAGGACGAGGAAAAGCAGAAACAATAACAACAAAGATGGAGACTTCATCGTCATATCAGGTAAACCTGTCAATACAATGCAATTTCAGAGGTACATCCTGGAGCACATTCAAGATTAAACTGATAACATAAATGGCTTGTTCGGGGGGGGGGGGGGGGGGGGGGGGGGGGGGTTTGTACTTCCTCGGCCCCTCCCTCAAAAACAAATCTTCAGATCTCATACTCGACCAGAGGTCACGTGGGTGTGCGACACATCCAGGTCTAAATATGAGGGATGACATTCAAACATTCCTCTCATAGGGCGGTTAAGGGGAGGGAGGCAGCAGCCACATGTTTTGTTTTCTGTGCATTTCTCATTTCTCATTCAGCCGCAGAAGAATGTGGGCGGGGTTAAACTCTGATGTTAGCACACAGCTATTGTTGTCTCAAGAACAAAAACATTTTAAAACACAACAGCGTGACCTTCCTGGAAATCCCAGAGAGGCCGTTTCCTCCATGTGCAGAATAACTTCATTAATTGTTTCTATGGCGCCTTTTTTTGACCCGCATACAATTTCTGCTCTGCTACACCTGCCATTTAAAAAATGACCTCTCCGTCATCTCCCAGCTTTTCAAAATAAAATCTCACCGCATACGAATGGGCGCAGAGATGCAATCTGAAGCGGCAGCACCAAAAAAAAAAAAAAAATGAGAAGAGCGTTGATCTACCTGCCATCATCTTCTGAGCCTCGTACGGCTCCATGTAGCCGTCGTTCTCCGTGGTCACTTTCTCCGTGGTGGTCTGCTGCGCGCCGCCCACCTGCTCGGCGTCGAAAGGGTCCGCGTAGTCTTCCAGGATAATGAGCTGCGAGTGACGAGAGGAAAAAGACAGGTGAGACCTTCGGGAGGGTGAAACCATGAGCTCATGTTCAAAGGGTCAACCTGAGAGGTGAATGGAGTGGAAAGCCTGGTACAAACGATTGTTTGGGTCTCAAGCGGTCGCATTTTCCCCAGTGACAACTGTGACTTCAAACTCGCAAACTTTTATTCGAATGAGGTTTGAAATTGTGCAGAATTTAGGGGCGTGGCCTCTTGAGCGACTCCTGGGCCGACCTGCTACGTGCTGTGGATGCCGCCACAGCCCCATGGCCCCGGCTCTAACTGTGTTCTGCCGCTTTGTCCGTTTTTGGATGAACCAAGGAGTAGGAGGAGTTAGGCAATATGGCGACAAGTGAGCCACCCACTTCGAGCCTCCTCTGCAGAAACCTATGGGTGACATCACGTATGCTGCCTCCATCGTGTAGTCGATGGTTTTCACAGTAGCAGTCGCTAACATTTTTGGTCTTTTGAATTAATCATGTTCCTTTGGCCCATTGTCTTCTCACTACTGCCGCCCTGCTGGACAAGATTAGAGCTGCGTTATGTAGATGTCACGTATTCTTACACCCCCTGTGTTTGGGTTGGAACTATTTTTGTTATTCCAACGCTGCATGTGGAAATACATGTAGGGAAGTTCCGTCTCAACTTTGAGCCACTCTGCAACACTACCATGTAATCGACAGTCACCGGCTCTGTCCCGCCCATCGAGGAGATTCATAGGTTGGTCTTCAGTGGGGATTATCACTTATTCTGAGGTTCGGGTTGTGTTCGCCGTGATGGATCTGGGCTTGGTTTGGCACATAGCGCCATGATTACAGTCGGCTGCGTCTCCATGCAACAAGGTGTGAGATGGTGATGACACTGTGGCTGGTGTGTGTGATGCATAACTCGGGGTCTCCGGGGGCCGAGGCGATGTAGCCATGTCAGACACGCTTGAATTTGAATAAAGCTTATGAGTGAAATATGAATGAAGTTTGTTTGTAAAACAAACTAGGACAATGTTTGGAGTGGATGCACTTCCCCCCCACCCCCACCCCCCACTGCTCGAATACACAGAGGCAAAACATTTGAGGAACCCATAATTATGTCGCGGCGAAAAAAAGAAAAACTTGCTTTCCCCAAAACAGATGGAGAGGGAGGTGGATTTAACACAGAAGCTGCTCCGAAACACATCGGTGGCACATACTTCCTCTGCCGTTGTTGCCTAATCCTCATCCAGTGCAGATGATCTGTGCAGGAGGAGACCTGCCACTGCTCCTCTCTTCCGGGGGCCGAGGCGATGTAGCCATGTCAGACACGCTTGAATTTGAATAAAGCTTATGAGTGAAATATGAATGAAGTTTGTTTGTAAAACAAACTAGGACAATGTTTGGAGTGGATGCACTTCCCCCCCACCCCCACCCCCCACTGCTCGAATACACAGAGGCAAAACATTTGAGGAACCCATAATTATGTCGCGGCGAAAAAAAGAAAAACTTGCTTTCCCCAAAACAGATGGAGAGGGAGGTGGATTTAACACAGAAGCTGCTCCGAAACACATCGGTGGCACATACTTCCTCTGCCGTTGTTGCCTAATCCTCATCCAGTGCAGATGATCTGTGCAGGAGGAGACCTGCCACTGCTCCTCTGTCACTAAGCAGCTTACACATGATCCCTCATCAACCTTCCAGCACGTAAAATGAAAATTTATGACTCCATTAAATGTCACCGGACCTCGATTGGTGGAAACATTGGTGCTTTCCCAGGTAAGAAAGAAGGGGGTGGGGGCAGTATAGTATACGTTGTGCTTGCTATACCCTAAGGCCTTGCAGGTGTGTGTGTGTGTGTGTGTGTGTGTGTGTGCATGAGGTGGTCGCCTATGGGAAAGTGTGCACTCTTCATTCTGTGTCCATCGGTTGTCCTCGGGAAAGGTGGCGGACACGAGGCTCAACCCGCCTCCACTCTGCCCCGCCCGCTCGCCTGTGCCCTGCCCAGCCCCATCCACCAGATGAGTGATGAGCTTGTGTGTAATGAGGCCAAATCCCTTCCTGTTACACATGACTCACAGGGTGTAGCGCCGCGGTGCCAGTCATGTTTACACGCTCGCCGAGGTGTTAGCATAAGCGTTTCCGCAACTGGAGTTTCACCTTAAAAACTACTGCAGGATCAGCGCCCCCACCCCCCCGCCCCGTCCTCATTACATCCCATAGGAGAGATGAGACTTCATCCCTTTACATTTCCTCAAACATTTCAAATGTCGCCCCGAGGCACCATGTAATCCGGACACTCTCCCTGTAGGTTTGGGTTCTGTATTTCTGGGTCTCAGGACGTCCACCTAAATTTGCAATCCACTGCAACACAACGCTCAGGACTGCAATTAGCCGTGGCGTTCTGCCAACTCGGCATAAATCTGCCAAATTGTTTGTCTTAAAGAAAAGTCGAGCCGTTGTGGTCCTCTTTTCCTCTCCCTCTGAAATGTGGGCCTGTAACAGGGATATGTTATAATTAGGCCGAGCAGCAGCCGTCACAGGGAGCGAGCTCCAGAGCATCGTGGTGGTGGAGTGGGTTCTTTGTATGTATTTCTCCCTTTATCTCCTCTTCTGCCTCGCTGGGTTGGATCCTGGTCCATGGATGTAATCCTCTCTAATAATGAGCCTTTTTGAATTTATCTTCATAGTCTTAAAACAATATTCCAGTTGTCAGTGTTATTGAGTTTTCTCGAGATTTGCCAGAAAAGTACTTGAACACAAGCTGAAGTTTCTTTTTTTGTGTGTTTTTGATTATTTATATCTATATTTATGTATTTATTTTTATATTGTTCTTATGTATTTGTTTTATAATTTCAGAAAATATTCTAAACTTGAAGATATGTCTTATGTTTACTTCAGGAGTCATTTCAGAATAGTATGAGGACTTTGTCAAGTTCAGCAATATACTAAAACTTGTATACACTTATATATAATGTTTGACAAGCAATCAGTCAAAGCAAACTGCTGGAGTCCTTGCCCAATCAGACGTCACTTATGCAAGCCCCGCCCCCTTTGGTACTTCTGTCAAGCGCCGTCCGAATAAGAACCTTTTGAAGTCTGTTCCTTGGTACAGAAAAACTTCCTGGTTCCACTAAAAACTTCCTGTAGCTGAGACACATACATAGAACATCTTTTTCCACAGTGACGTTTTTCACTGCCCTCATACCTCAAACTTCCCCCACCTCAGAGTTTCACATCGTCTGCAGGAGGACGAGGAGGATGTCGGGGCATGTTTGAGGAAATAAGCTCAGCTTCAGTTACAGTATGTGTGGAGCTGCTCCAAACGCATTACATCATGTTTTGCCTTCCTGTTGACATAATGTTGGACAAACAAGGAGCAGGGCGTGTAATGAAAATACATCAGAGAGACTGAGGTCGTGGAATAAGGCAATCATGGAAGACTATAAGACAATACCGGTAAGGACATGTTAACGGAGAATTAGGATATTCCAGTGTATGTTCCTCTCTGCCTCTTTGTAACTTTATAAAACATCAAAATCCAGGTAGAAATAGATAGAAATGTATAAAAAATGAATAGATAAATAAAAAAATGAAATAAAATCATATTAAATTAAATCAAATGAATGAATGAATGAATGACTGAATGAATGAATGAATGAAGGTGGAGTTACTATACAACACATTGGAAAAAATCAAGTCAAATCTGCAGCTGATCACTCTTAACGTTTTAATTACAGCCCCTGCAGCGACACACTATACTTAAAGACACTTTACAAGGCTTGTCATAAACCAGCTTACTCTGCAAAAAAAGATTTACGTTTTACAAGCACGTATATATTTAACTCTGTGTCAGGCAGTAAAAAAACAAAAAAACTCTGTTCCAGCACCTGACATATCTTTCTCTTGACGACAACCACTTTCCAGTCGATTAATCATTGAATAGAAATGAAAGAGAAAGGAGCCGGTCATGGTACGAGGAAGTTGCTCTGGACTGTTTTCACTTTCATTTTGAACTAGAATAACACTTATCTCCACTGAGGCCCAAGAGATTCTCCTCAATAAACACTTCACAACACATTCTGTTAGACACTGCACTCAACACAATCACTTAAATTGTCATTTCCTGGATCTGCACCAACATGTCATGGGTTGTTAGGATCCATGCTGTATCGCTTTGGTTGAGTCCGATTTAAGACTTAGACTTTTTAATGCCGCTCAGAATGAAATTAAGGCCAACTTTATATTTAAAAAATCTAATTTAATTAGAATAGAAAATAAAATTAATTGAGTAGAAAAAAATGTTGGTACTCAACGTTTGTGGCTAACTTATAGAATTATAGTTCAGGAGTAATTCAGGGCTGTTTGTCAGCTTGATGATGCTCATTTCCGCCACCACCTGGACTGGAGTATATATTACAATGCGCTACTCCGGAAAAGTAAACACAACGTAAACGCAAGAGAACAGTGAGCGGAAAAACAACATATTAGCTAACTTTTCATTCTACTGGTTTCAAACGGTAACACTGACTTTTGAAGGCAAATTTTAGGATGTTTTAAGGCTAATTAAGGCTTTAATCTTATAATATATAAACGCTTTTTAAGTAAACCCTGCTCGTACTTTCTTTTTGAAGGTAACAAGGAAGCAAAAGACAAAATATTTCATATCTTTACACACACATATATATGCAAATATACACATGTTTCAGTGGAGGACGAGGCCTCCATTCCCGAAATTGTTGCAATGTGTCCTGCTGTCCCGCTGCACTAATGACTAGTCGACAGCAGGAGGAGGAGGATGGGGTGGTTTGTGAGGAGTGGGGGTGCGAGAGATAGAGAGAGAGAGAGAGAGAGAGAGAGAGAGAGAGAGAGAACGCATGGTGGCATTCGCCTGGGGATACACCATCTGCCTTGTGGCATGCGAGGGTGTGTCAGACCTGCAGCCAAAGCCCGACGCTCATCATGAAAGTTAAATTCACCCTCTCCGCATAAGACGGCTGCGCCGGGTGCCTCCATACTCGACCAGTTCGTGGCTGAGCTGTGATGCAAGCCTGTATGTGCCACTTCCCAGGCTTAGGGGCCACCAGTGGTGGTAGTAGGCGGAGCCAGAGAACAATTACCTCCACTCCACGGCTCAGATCCCAGGTTGGCTGTGTCGTGCACCTGCCACGGCTCATGTCAGACTTTTTGAAATGCACAGGCGACAACGTCGATTTTCAGATTGGTGGGAACAGAGAGAGGGGGAAGATTAGCGAAGGAGGGAGGCCGTGGCAGGCACCTGCCACTTTGGCTCGTTGTTCCACGGTGCCTGAGCTTCTAGGATTACGATTCGATCGGGCTCCCGTAAGAAATGAGAAAATAAAGGCTTGGGTTCTCCCTCTGTGAGCGTAATGGAGAGAGAGTGTGTTCACATGACTAATCAGAGCATGAACCGGAGAGGATTCGACCGTTTGAGGCCATTCGATGGATATTTACCTGATTATACTATGACAATAGGCAACATTTCTGCATGTTAAAGGGACAGTGTGAAGGATTTACACAGAGACAATGATAATAGTATTTTTGTTGAATCGTATTTTTGTTGTATTTTGCTTTTTGGGACATTTATTTGGCATTTTTAGGGACAGACAACCATTAATTATAGAAGTGCAATAATCACTATTAATAATATTTGTGAAAACAAGTACAGGCATTAATCCTCTTGGAGATGTGAGAGGGGTTTTTACAGAGAAACATGTACTGCAAGACAAAGTAAACGTTCAAATTCAAAGAGATGTAGCCCAACTATACCGCAAACAAGGTCTTTACTGTGTTTTTCGAATCAGATAGTCATATAGTCGAAAAGTCATATAGAACTATATACCTATTTTCAAATAGTCATACGATATATATTCAAATAATCATACATACCTAAATATACACGTACATTCAAATGTACACATATACAAATAGTCATGGACTACATCTGGGCTAATGTTATTTTACATTATCTGTCGTCCACTATATATTGCACTTGGACATGAGTATATTCAGATGGCTGCAATAAGTAACTTCATCAATACATCCTACACACTTGCATGTCCAGTCTTGGCATTTGCCCACCAGCAGAAACAGCTCGGGGCCGATGCAGCAAACGGGCAAAATGATTATTTCACCGCCTGACAACCAGCTAAACACTTTCAGACACATTCACAGATGAAAATACAAAATCTCTCTGCTCTCTGCGCGGCCGAATCGGACAGAAACGCAATATTAACGTCACGGCTGATTCGGGAAAAGGATCGAACGCGTCTGGGGCCAGTCAAGGTTAAAGCCCCTCGGAGACTGACGGAGAAGTCAGGCGGGGCTGCAGAGTGAGGGAGGAGGGAGAGAAGGAGGAATGGCGTGTGTGATTTATGTCTCACGCCAGAAGGGATTTCAACCACTGATAAGCTAATACAGCTCAGCGCTGAGCGGCACCGCTGCTTCGAAGCCTTCGGGAAAAAATTGTGTTTTTGTGTTTTGTTTTTGTTGTTCTGTTGTTTACAAAAAGTAAACACACCGCTGTTGTCGGGAGGGGGGAGGAGACAAAAATACATGGGGGACGCTTCATTGTTGTATAGACACAAGCTGTCATGCATTAAGTACTAGATGGGGAAATGTTCTGAAATGTTCACTGTTGATACCTCCTCCATTTCATGTTTGTCTATGAACACCAGAGGAGTCCAATATGAAAGTGGAAAAACCTGCGCTTCACAGAGTGGCCACTTGGAGGCCGTCTCCAAGAGCGAGTCAGTCCCCGTAGATTCCCGTGATTATATGGTCGACTCTGGAGGTGAATGAAACATGTTTAAAGCCTGGTACAAACTACGGTTTTGGTCTCAATCAGTCACATCTGTTGCCATGACAACTGTAGGCGGGGTGCATAATTAAGGGGTGTGGCCTCTTAAGTAACACCTAGGCTAACCTGTCACGTTCTGTGGATACTGCGACAGCACCCAGCTCTACCTGTGCTCCGCCTCTTTGCCCATGTTTGGATGAAACCAGGAAGTAGGAGGAGTTAGGCACCGGCAAGACAGCAGCAAGTGAACCGCCCACTTCGAGCCTCATCAGCACTCTGCAGAAACCTGTGAGCGACATCACGGTTCATCGGTGCAGTCGTCTGACGCTAACTCGGCTTTTTCTCGGCCGAGAAACACTCCCTCAAGAAAATTTATCGGAGCGAAGACGATCGCGACATACGTAACGTAGTTACTATCAACAAGAGGGATTCGTGTGTCTGCACGGGCAAATCTGGTTACTATTCATCGACGGCCCCTTGTGCAGTAAAACTGGCTTCAGCTCTAACGCAGAGCGAGCGCAGGAGTGAATCTCCCACCCGGCAGATTTTGACGTTAATGCAAGTTTATTGAAATGTTTCCTCGGAAACACGGCCACTGCTGCTGCTGCTGCTGCTGCTGCTGCTGCTGCGTGAGCATTCTGCCTGTGTGCGAGCTGGGATGAGGGATGTGCCCCCTCTAAAGGCCCACTTAGGGAGTCTGCAGAGGTAGCTAATCAAATTATCATATTTGCTGCAGAGATGCTTTTTCACCGTCCGCTTTAGACAAACAACAACCAATCTGGTCAGGTGCATTCATTGGGTTTGCTTTGAATCTAATTGGACAATAATTCAAGAAGAAGAGGAGGAGGAGGAGGAGGAGTAGTTTGAAACTGCTGAGTTGACAAAAACAAAACACAATTACAGCGTGCTCGCACCTCTTATGTCATAACCCAGTGTGGCCTGAAACCAAATGATTTGTTTAAGTTCGCCGACATCGACAATCAATGCTCTTATGCCTGCTGCACGGCAGATGTGTGAGTGGCATGATGTTGTTGACGTTAGCATTTGAGCTCGTCCACATTCACTAGTCTCTAACGCACAGTTTCGCAAACACGGAGATTCTTGAAAGTAGAAGTCATGCACTACACCGCCCTGCATCAGGGATACTTACATCATCACTTCCTGGGGCCTTTTCAAAATAAAAGCGGGACAGCTAACACTGTTAGGATCACAACACCGTAATGATAAATGATGACAATCGGACACTGACTCACATCTCATCATTATTTAAGAAATAGACAATAGGATATTTCAACTATTTGGAACTGGAACTGGAAGTGAGAGTAAACATCCCCATGTGCTCAGCCATCAGCCTCACATGTGTCTCTGTCCTCGGCTGTTTGAAGAACATCAGCCTCACTTCTGGTTGTCAACTCTCTTATTACACCACCACCACACACACACTGAGAATCAGACCACATTAAAATGCTTGCTCTTTAGATCTCAGTGCCGACCCCCCCCTCCAACCGCCCCCCCCGTGAGAGGCATCACACATACACACCGCAGCCAGCACAGCCACACGGCTGAAACTGCTTCCTTTAGTACACAGTGATTGTTGGTGTGTGTGTGTGTGTGTGTGTGTGTGTGGGAATGTTTCCAGATGCAGCAGCGGTGCTACTAAAGCATGCACATGGTTCTCACATGACCATTGCGATACAGATCTACATTGCACAAATGGGGAAAGGTAGTTAACGTGCAAGTA
>JAFBJT010110372.1:15107-34504 GCA_016785325.1 Chascanopsetta lugubris
GTGTGGTTGTGTGTGTTGTGTAGTGTGGTTGTGTGTAGTGGTGTGTGTTGTGTGTTGTGTAGTGTATTGTGTGTAGTTGTGTGTGTTGTGTAGAGTAGTTGTGTGTAGTTGTGTGTGTTGTGTAGTGTATTGTGTGTTGTGTTGGCCGGAGTGTGTGAAGTGTTTCACGCGGACTTCAGATGCCGTCACACAGACACAGGTTCAAATCCCAGAGTGAGCTGATCCGTGTGAGAACGCTTGTCCCTCAGCGTATGCATATATAAGCCTACTATACACTTTCAATTACAACACTGTTCCTGTTCTGTCACACACACACACACACACACACACACACACACACACACACACACACACACACACACAGTGTTATGCTAATACGTTCGCGGCCTTAAACGAGTGAGTGAGAATTAAACGTGAATCAAATGAGGCTTGGCTCTTTTTTCCCTGGCGGCTGTGAAAGAGGGAAACGTCCCGTCGCCATGGGAGATCCCCACGCCGCCGCCACGCCTGTTATGGGATTGACAAGATGAGAAGTGACAGAAATACCACGGCCGGCGTTCAATCCCATTATGCGGCGTGGCACGCCTCAATACCTGCGTCCGCGCAGCGCGGCGGCGCCGGCGTCCTCTCTTTCAGCCTCACCTCAGAAACGTATTCATGGCTCCGCTCGCCGCTAACCTCCGAGACTCCGCCCTCAACCCGCCGCTGAACCCGTCAGCTCGGTTTAACGCGGGCCCTGGGACGAGAGGCCTCCCCGGGCTCCCTGAGGCGAACAGACCATAATAATCACTGCTTTATATTTTCATTAAATTGATTCCAAGACAGGAAGTCTGTGTCTGAAGACGCCAACTCTCCATCGACTTCCTGTTTGGATCGATTCATTTCAGGGTTCGAATCGGAATCGGATCAACACATTCTCTCTGAAGTGGACTGATTTTGAATGAATTTGAAAAGAGATTCACTTTGGGAGAAAAAAATCAAATCTAATTAAAGAAGTCAAGTCAAATGAAAATATATAAATGAAGCAGAATTACATTAAATTAGTTTAAATGAGATCAAATCAATAATCAATAATCAATCAATAGAATGAAGTAACACTGAGCTGCTTTCAATCATATTGCATGAGATACGATTTGATAAAGTAAAGTCAAATAACATGTTCGTTAAATTATGATAAATAATTAAGAAAAAACAAAATAAAATAAAAGAAAAGAAAATACATTAGCAGCAGTGGCAGCGAATTGTGTGTATATTTGTGTGTTGATTACTGGCCCTGTATTATACATCAAACTATGCCCCATCTACTGTGTAGCGTGTAGCGTGTAGCGTGTAGCGTGTAGCGTGTAGCGTGTGCTGCAGGTTCCTGTGGTTCATGAAACCATGAGAAAAAAAGACTGAAGGTACTGAAGCAACAGGTTGGTGTGAGCGCGCCCCCTCCCCCCCCCTCCCCCCCTCCCCGACAAAAACCCAAATGAAAACTCGACTTGACAACCACATCGCCCGCCCTCGCCCCCCGCCGCCCACCCCCCCCCCCCCCCCCCCCTCCCCCCCCCCCCCCCTCAGCCCCCTCCCCCTCCTCCATTTTAACCACAGCCGTTTACAAGCTGGGCTCTAAACAACCTGCCAGGTGCTTTAATCCTGGGCTGACGAGCCGCTCGGCGTTCGGAGACTCACATGAGATTAGAGCCGACTGAGCCGCCGGCGGAAGAATGGAGGCGCGCGGAATGTTAGCACAGCCGCGCTGAGCTTTGAGCTCCCGTGACCAATCCGCCGCTAATGAGCGTTCACTGAGCGTGCTCAGTGTCAGCGCCGTCCCCGGGCGACCGCGGGGACACGGCGGCCGCACATTTCTCATATTTGTCAGCAACACGGGCCGATGGCCCCCGAGGGGCGGAGCCAACGGCTGGGTGTCATCGCGCCAACGCGCTCGTGATGGCGATGCTAACATTCTGATGTGACTGTAACGATGTCGCCGTGGCGTGCTGTCCACAGGGAAAGACAGGAAGTGATATTCTGCTGAGTCGGGTAATAAAACAGGAAGTGATGGAACAGCTGCATCGCCACCTACTGGCCTGGCATGTGAACTGCAGCCGCTCTGAACACAGCTTCCTGCTGATGGGACAAAAAATGAAAAATGCAAAAAGAAAAAAATCCATGTTTGGTGGAAAAAGGGTTAGCTTAGCATTAGCATATAAGAGCTAAGGCAAATGAAGCTGTGGCAGCTACATTAACATGAATGAGATCATTGCCCCCTAGTGGTCGGATGTCGTAGAGGCCATGAAGCCCACGACCTTTCATGTCAGCAGACGGGACATGAACCAAATCATCAACTGTAAATAAAGATGGATCCATAAAGTGAGACCTAAGAAACCCACACTGCCCCCTGGTGGCTGGACGCAGAACAGGCCATAGTCTATCTGTTCATCCATGTTTGTGATGATGTCATCGTGATGATGTCACTGTGATGATACACTAACGTGTATGAAACACGACAAAAGATGTCAAATTTCACAGTGTCAGTTTGAAATGATTCGCTCAGTTATTGTTCTTTTTACAGCGTCTGAACAAAGTACACACACACACACACACACACACACACACACACACACACACACACACACACACACACACACAAAGGGCCCTGTGCCTCTCAGAGCGAGGTGATGTTTAATGGAAAGTTAATATGGTTTTAATGCTTGTCGCTCGGCTGCGACACTGAAGGACCCGACTAATCCACTCTGTTCCACAAAACCGCCCGGAGACAGATGCTGGGCGAGCGAGGGCGAGCGAGAGAGAGAGGGAGGGAGGGAGAGAAACTATCCACCACTGAATGAGAAAATCTTTTCATGCTTTTCACTTTAAGCTCCTCCTATTTATTTTGACCATGTGACCTTTATGTTTATAAAATCGGATCATTTAAATAAACTGAATTCATATATAATTAAAACCATTTTATACATTTATTCCCAGTACGAACACACATATATTCTCCCATCTGTCAAATGTGCATATTTATTTTTCATAATACTTTTTACACATGTTTATGTATTTTTTCATTCTGTTTCTTTTCTCTTCCTGCTGTAACATAATATGCAAATGTCCTGACTGTGGACCAATGAGGGATTCTCTTATTTGATGGATTTGAGTGAAAGATAAATGTATGTGTACGTTAATATGATGTGTTCATGTTTTATTAGTCATTAAAACTCGTACTGAAGTAAATAGACACAAAGAACAGATTGTAGAATATTATTTATATTAAAGTTCTGCTGAGAGACTTTTTATGGGTTTTTGTACATTTGATATATTTTGACTCATTTTAAAGGGACATTACGTCACTTTCCATCAACAGCTGCTGATTGTGACACTTGAAGTAGAGTGAGTATTTTGTTGCTGTGTTTGAAATGAGGGAAATAATCATATTTATAATATAATAATATGATATGATATTAAATAAGGGATAATCAGCAGGTAACAGACGACACTGTGGCTCCACCAGGTGTCGCTCTGACTTCTCACTCCACTTCCTGTTGAGTGAATATTTAATTTGAATGAAAATGTTTTTGTTGCCGACAGAAAAACAAAAACGTAATTCTAAGAATCAGCTTGAGTTTGAAAAGACGTGTTGGAGGCGGATCGAGTCGTAACGAGGTGAGCGTTCGTTACGAGTCTTTGTGTCAGTCATGGACGGGGGTCTGATGAGAGGTGAGGGGGCGGGGCCACGTTCGAGCACACAGACGTACAGAGGCTAATGGCTTTGAAATGAGTCTTAACTGGTTTAATTTAACCAGCAGCTGCTGCGCTGGTTAAAGACGGAGTCCGTCTGAAATTAGTTCCAACCATCTGCTGCTCAGAGCCACAATAGAAGGATTTCCTCCGGAATCAAAACTCTTTCTCTCTGAGACCTGGTTCAGATTCTCCCTGAGGAGACCGGGCTCATCCACCGCTCTGTCAGGCCTCACACACACACACACACACACACACACACACACACACACAGAGCAACAGTTTAACAGATTAATGCACAATCACACTCATTCATTCATTCACAGAGGAACAGGTGTTTGATTTAGTTACATTCAATCAGGAATTCATTTGATTTAGTTTGAGTTGTTTCATTTATTCTTAAATGAGGGAAAGAACCTGAGTGGATTTTATTATTATTATTATTCTTATTCTTATTCTTATTGTTGTTGTTGTTGTTATTGTATTAGTATCTTTATTAACATACATTTATATATTAAAATATGTTTTTATTTTTTCATTAAACTTGAGTTTGAATTCATGTAACTTCATGTACATAAATTAAGCTCCGCCCACACACCTGAAAGTATGTTTAACTTCCTTTACTGTTCGATACGTCATCAGCACGCCGCGGTGTAGGTGGGCGTGTCCTCAAGTTCTCATTCAGGCTCCGCCCCTTTTGCTCCTCCAGATCAGAAGCAGAGGCAGTGAACTGTCACCTCCGTGTGTGTGCTGTGACAGTGTGCGGCCCATAGAGGGCGCTCTAAGGTTTCGACATCATCAATACAGCTGCAGTACCACCGTCTGTCCACTCTGTTATCAGCTCGCCGCTTCCATGGAAACATCTGATTTTTCTAAAAAATTCAAGATGGCGTCGGACTAAAAGTCAAAGTGCAGCTTTAAACTCTCCAGCAGAGCGGCGCCGCGGCGAGCGGACCGCTGGTTCACGCCCACTTTGACCTCCGGCTCGGCCACTCACCGTCACTAAGCTCTGACCTTGACCCGCCGCTTCTCCTGATCCCGTTTAACCATGAAGCTCCGTCCGCAGGACGCCGCCTGACCACCGCCGGACCACCGCCGGACCACCGCCAGACCTCCGCCAGACCTCCGCCAGACCACCGCCAGACCTCCGCCAGACCGCCGCCTGAGCGCCGCCGCCGCCGCCTCGTCCTCTTCAGTCGTCGATGAGGAGCCCAGACGTTTCTGTCCAATCAGACGATGAAGTTAATGACGTGATTTCAGGTTTTCATGGAGGAAACTGACAGAGGTTCAACTACTTCCTGTTTCCTGTCTCTGAAGTGAACTGAGATCACAACAGGAAGTGTCTTATTTATCCTTCTTATACAATTATATTATATTATAATATATTTATATAATTCTATAATTCTCTCATCTTTATATCTGATCTTATTTCATCTTTGATCATAAATAAATATAAATATGTTTCCACTCGTGTTGAAGACGTCGTGTTCGTTTGTACGTTCCCTCGCTCTCGTTCAGTCACGTAAACATCAAAGTCTTTTATATAAAATACTTTTATATAATATGGTTCTGACCTTTGACCTCTGAAAACAAATATATTTGTAAACAAATATATAAACAAATTATATTTTGAAATCAGCAGTTTGTGACTGTGATGAGCCGAAACATCAAAGACACTTTTAAAGAAGACTTGGTCAGAGAGGTGAGGGGGCGGGGCTTAACGTCTCTGAGGGCGAGACATAAAACCCGTGACTGATGGAATTTCAGATTATGTCGTTTGCCTGCCCCCCCCCCCACATCACCTCCACCTTCACCTTAACCTCCACCTCACCCTTACATCCTCCTGAGCGAGCGTCCTCGTCCACCTATCAGCTCAGAGCTTCAGTTAAAGGTCCAGTGTGTATGATTTATAAAGATTGTTCATTTCTACTTTCAGTCACTGAATCTGAAATACGTTTAAATCAGCTGAATGAACCTTTAAAATGACGAGAGCAGCAGCTCCTCTCCACCAGAGGGCGCCATGATGTACCACCATGTTTTTACAGGAGCCCACAATGAACAAACTAAAGACCTGAATGAGAAGTGAAGCCTGACACAGGTTTGTAAGAGAACACTTCACCAGCAGATGGAGCCACATCCCACACACTGACCCTTTAATGTGAACGTTCAGCCTCGGCTGCAGCTCTGAAGCTTCAGACTGAAACTTTCTTCTCTTTACATTTGAAGTTGAAACTTCACATTGTTGAAATTTGACCCGGTGGTAGAAAAAGGAATTACAGGTTTAAACTCTTACCTGCGGTTTGGTTCCACTCAGGTGAAGATCGACGGAACGTTTTCAAACAAAAACTTCCACCAAACCAACAGGAGCTGAAGAACTCTGAGTTTACAGGGGTCTGTTTCCTTCCTGCTTTGAAAGCTGAGGCTCCTCCCACAGGACAAACCACCTGGGACTCAAATCAACCAACCAGGAAGTGAAGTGTTACCAGACAGGATACAAACACAAACATCTCTGTGCATCTAAACTTAGCTTCTGTAGAACAAAACAATCACAGCTCTACATCATTTAGTTTCTAAGAAACATTTCATCAATCCCCCCGACATGTGGAACAGTCCAGGCCCCCCCTCTCTATTTCCTGTTTTGGATGCTTCTACTTCCTGTTTAACAGGAAACAGCTGAAAACTGCTAGTTTAGGATAGCTGCTAAAGCTAATGCTAATGTTTACATTGTAAAGCAGGCTGTTGTCGTGGCCTGGTCTGATGTCACGTGATTGAAAAACACCACACGACAAAAGGACACATCGTATTAAAGGTGCAGTGTGTGAGATTGAGATGAAATGACATTGATGATGTTAGAAATGAATCCAGATGTGTTTTCTTTGTGTTGAATGTAGAAATGATTCATCGATATGTTTTTCATGACTGTAGAATTCAGACATTCATGTCTCAGTCCTCCTCATGCTGTGACTGGAAAAATCAAAGAAATAAGCAAAAGAAGCATGGGTCGAGACTTTTACTTTGAAACTCAGACAGGAAGTGATGTAAATACCTGTGGCAGCAATAAACCACACAACAGATGGGTGAGATCTTTTTTCAAACAAGTCAAATGAGTCATTTAAAACAAAACAAAATGAATGTTTCTTGTATTGAACCTGTCTGTGATGTCACAGCCCTGTGATGACTCATGACACACTCTAGTGGTAACACAGTGGTATTACAGCTCGGTCTCTTGATATCACGTTGTCGTTTTAGGTCTGATGTCAAAACTTTACATTCTGAAGACTTTTGAATAATTCCTGAATGTGTGAAAAAGCTCGGTGAGGCTCCTTAAAGCAGCAGGTGTCGCCGTGGTAACGTCACCTGTTGCTGCTGTTTGATGAGAAGAGTGAAGATGTTTGTGTTTTTAAAACTCAGCTCCAATCACAGAGGAAGTGAGGAGCCTCTGACCAATCCGGGGCCCTGAACCCCCAAAGAGCCTCATGCACAGAGATAGTGTGTGTGTGTGTGTGTGTGTGTGTGTGTGTGTGTGTGTGTGTGTGTGTGTGTGTGTGTGTGTGTGTGTGTGTGTGTGTGTGTGTGTGTGTAGAAGTGACTCCCATGTATAAAAATCTCATGTTGGGAGGAAACAGACTCAGAAACTCAGAAGCTCTGAGGGAGAAGTGACTTCACTTATTCTGACTTTCTTTTTTTTATATATTATTTCATTTCATTGATTTTATTTCTGCAGGGAATCAGACTTCAACATTCAAACCCAAAGCAAGAGTTCCGTTCCCGCGGTCTGGAGCTCCATGATGTTTCCCTGCAGCGCGCTGCCGCCGCCTCTGTACCCGGGCTTGCTGCCTCCTCCCGCGGGCCTCTCGTCTCTGCGCTCCGGCTTCCTGGTGGAGGATCTGCTGCGCCTCAGCCGGCCCGTCTCTTACCTGCCCCGGAGCCTGTCCTCCAGGAGTCCCGGGGACCTGCTGCAGCTCAGCCCGCGGCCGGGCGCCTCCCCCCGGGCGCTGGGTCCGAGCAGCGAGCCGAGCTCCGGGCAGCAGAGCCGGAGCAGCCCCGGACCCCCGCGGACCTCCTGCCCCGAACCAGGCTACCTGAAGTTCGGCGTCAACGCGATCCTGGCCCCGTCCACACGGAGCGGTGAGTGACCGATGGGCTGTTGTTTCAACATGTCGTCAATCAATAATCATAATAATAACAAAAATCATTACATTTGTATATTTAATCTGCTTATAGAAATGAACATATTGACTCGATAATTAAATCAAACGATTTGAATAATAATATCTCTGCAGATGTCACAAACATCATTTATTATTATCAATAAAAAATGAATATTTTCGATGTGTCGAAATGTAAAACCTTTAAATGCTGTTTGTCATTATCAAAATATTTCTAAAAAATATTTATATTAAATGTTAAATAAAAATGATATTGCAATGTTCTTTTGGGGGTTATTTATTAAAATCTTGTTTTTATTTAATCTTAGAATGTTTTTCAATTTGGTCAGAAAAGTGTTTTTGAACAGTTTCAGTCTTGTTTATATTTTTTGTGCTGTTTTTATGTTTGAATATCTTTGATATAAATGAGTTTGTTTGTGTTCTTCTGCTTCAGTCCAGAGTTTCCACAAGTCGCTGCCTCTTCCTTTATTTGACGGAGGAATTCATCCGTTCATCAGAGCCACTTATCTCACAGGTCTGTTCATTCACTCACTCACTCATATTGATCTTTTTAATCATCGCTGTTCATAAACTATATTTACATTAAAGAATCTCAGCTGAGGATAATTATTTTAATGTCTTCAGATTAAAACCTGCAGAAACATAAACATGAGGAATCTATTCAAACATATTGATCACTTCAACTGAACTAAGTAATAATACTTATTGATGAATATCATTTCCACTTTTACTCTTCATTCAAACACAAACGTCTCGTCCACAAGGACTTTGGAGAATTTGGGAATTAAAGAGAGAAACAAACAATTGTTCATTTTAAATTTTACTGAATCATTTGTCGTTTGTTTCTCTGATAAAAAAAACTGAGAAACACGACAGAATGATGATGTAGGAAGGAGGGAAGGAAGGAGGGAAGGAAGGAGGGAAGGAAGGAAGGAAGGATAGACAGAAAATTGAAGGAGGTAAAACAGGAAGTGGAGTGAGGAAGGAGACGAGGAGAGAGGTGAGGAAGGACAGAAGGAATGTTGAGTTAAGATAGATGGAGCGGCCCCGCCCCCTGCGATAGGCCCCGCCCCCTCCTGTCAGCCTGTTAGCGCGGCGACAGGCTGAGGCGGCGGGTGGCTGCGCGCTGTGACTCTGACATGAGCACCAGTCGTCCTGGGCCTGACATGAGGTCGGTCACGCCTCCGACATGTTAGCTCCGTGTGTCACGCTCCAAATGTGGGGCGGGGCTCTTCCCAGCTCAGGAGGCCCACGCCCCTTTTCATGCGCCGCCGTTTTCCCACCAAGCCCCTCCACCGGCCCACAAAGCCCCCAGCACCGTGACCAATGCACCACACACACACTCACACACACACACACAGGACGCTCATTGACACAATACATTCCTCAGCACTACTTTTACCCTGATCATTCCAACTCATTGCCTTTAACCTTAAACTTAACCCTAAACCTTCACCCTCACTTAAACTAACTCTGACCCTCAAACAGGAAGGAGTCCAAATGTCCCCCCAGTCACATAAATACAACACACACACACACATCCTGGTGTTTGTATACTCTCCTTCAGGTCCAACAGGATAAAGTATGTTTTGAAGAGTAAAGACGGAGTTGTACTGCGCAGGTGTGTGAGTCAGCCAGAGGGGGCGCTGTCCCTCCACACCGTGTTGACCTCTCTCTTTAATGGGCCTGTAATAGACCTGCCTGTCCTCTCCATTCATTACCACACAATCAGCTCGCTGCGGCCCATTCACAGCCCTTTGTGGCCCCGCCCCCTCCTGCCCCCCCTTCATGCTCCATTAGAGGCAGTGTGAGCGAGGACTCGTCTCATTAGCATACGCTCTGTTTGCAGCGCTCGACAAATTGGCTCTTTGAAATATCAACTTCTCAAACAAGTTTCCAGTTCGTCGAGGGTGAGGGTCCGCGGGGGGCGGGGTCGTGTCCATGTTAAGCTCCTCCCCTTTCTTCCTTGAGCTCCATTTAATAATATACATTTTTACGTTTTTTTAATTAACAAAAAAAGCCTGTGTCTTATTCGAACCCTCTTCACTCCTCAAACAGCTGGAGTTAGCCTGCATGTCCTTAAGCCCCGCCCCCTCCCTCAAGTCCACAGTGGCTCACAACTCACTCTAGTGGTAAAAAAAATAAAGTCTTCATTTGGTTTGTGGACAGTTGGAGGAAGTAGAGACGTGTCGGCCATCTTTGTTTCCAAATGAAAATCCCGAGGTCACTAAAGGTCACGCATGTCTCTGCAGCCTCGTCCTCTGTGATCCCCGTCCCCGGAACCTTCTCGTGGCCCCTGGCGCCCAGAGGGAAACCCCGCAGAGGGATGCTGCGCCGCGCAGTCTTCTCAGACCTCCAGAGGAAGGCGCTAGAGAGAACCTTCCAGAAACAGAAGTACATCAGCAAACCGGACCGGAAGAAGCTGGCGGGGAAACTGGGACTGAAAGATTCACAGGTGAGCGCCTGGTGAAGGGTGTGTGGTGACCTCTGGTGGTGGAGTGTGGTGTTGCAGCTGCTACAATAACAGAAGTGTCTCTGGTCCAGGTGAAGATCTGGTTCCAGAACCGCAGGATGAAATGGAGAAACTCGAAGGAGCGCGAGCTGCTGTCGACGGGCGGCTGCCGTCAGCAGACCCTCCCCACCAAGACCAACCCCCACCCCGACCTCACCGACGTGGGCAGCGCCCCCTACTGCCACAAAGTGGACAGGACCACGCCCGGCAGCCAGGAATCACATCATCATCATCCACACAATCATCATCATCTTCCTCTTCATCACCGGCGCCATCGCAGCCCCTCGTCTCCGTCAGAGTCCAGCAAAGTGTCGGAACTCTCGGAGTCGGACGGAGAAGAAATCAACGTTTCCTAAAAGATGTGAACAAACGGTGACTTTCAAAGAGCAGCTGATGAGGGGGAGGAGCCTGTCCAGTGTTCGACGTGTAAATGAAGCTCAGTGTTTCTCTACACACAGAAACTGCTGAGCTGTTAGATTGAATATTTGTAGATTTAAATGTTTAACACTTTAATGTATAAAGTTTTTCTCTCCGTACATATTTGTATTCTTTATATTTTCTCAAATAAAAGAGTGTCATACTGATATAAAATGACAGACTGTAGTTCCATTTATGACCAGCAGGTGGCGGTGCCGTGTGAATTCTTCTTTGAATTATGGTGGCGGCTCAAATACCAAGTCATTTTAGGTGAGGAAGGTTCCTAATAAAGTGGACACACAGATATGTGTCGCCCCCTGGTGGTTGGACACATGGTTTTAAAAATCAAGATATAAAATTATATTTAAAACAAAGAAATGTGAAAAAAATATATAAATGTGACGAAATAATGTAAAAATAAATGAAGTGATCAAACTTGAGGGATTGTTAAAAAAAACAAGACTTTATTGCCGTTTTCCACTATGGATTATACAAGAGAGGAGAGCTGAGAGCGACGATGTAAGACCGAGAATCAAATACAAAACAATGGTATTATTGATCTTTTTCTCCAGTCGTCATGACGACGCCATGTTTGTCAGGAAAACTAAACAAAATGAGCGAATTAAAAACAGCAGCTTTGTTAAACGCAAACTTTATTTACATGAGAAAATTAAAAAGGGACGGCTGCCTCATGCCATGCTCTTTAAAACGCAAGGAGTCAGCTTCCTCCAGCCCGGGTTCAAGAGCCGCTAACCTTTACAACCGCTTGGGTTGATGAGCTGTACAGTGGCGGCCATGTTGGCTCTACAGTCCATGTTAAACGACAGAGGGCGAGGGAAGGAGGCGGTTAATGGGAACATTACGTACAGTATTTACAGCCAAACGTCGACCAACACGCTACTGACACGCCTGTACACGGATCTGCTGCCGGACGAAGCCGCGCCGGATTTCACTCAAACTTCGCAGTGGTCGAGAACGGAGGAAAATATTTTTGTCTGAAGAAGAAAAAAACCCACTGACTTTACACAATCGCTTTACGAGAAGGCCACGTTTTTCAGAAAGGATGTTTCCTCACAGACATGTGACACTTTTAACTCCGCCCCCTGTTTTCACTGTGCTGTTTTGAAAAGATTGATTCAATTGGACAAACTTTCTGCCACGATGCCTAAACCTCTGGATGCAGAGGATGAGGTTTCAGGGTTCAGCCACAAGGGGGCGACATTTACACAGCTACAAACCTCCATCCCAACCCAGCAGCAGCAGCAGCAGCAGCAGCAGCAGCAGCAGCAGCAGCAGCAGCAGCAGCAGCAGCAGCAGCAGCAGCAGCAGCAGCAGCGTAGTGGTAGGTCACGGTAAAACAGGAAGAGGGAACATTCCTTTGCATGTGATTTTTTTTCTTCTTCCTGTCTCCACATGTGAAAGCGCTTCGTTAACAGTTAGGTGGTTAACAACTTTTAAATATGTACAAACACACACTGTGGCGGCGCGACACTAAAACGGAGACGTTCACTAAGTGGAGGGTAACGTGGAGGAGGGAGGTGACGGACGAGGCGGCGTCCTGGTGACGGACCATTCAAAAAGAATCATGACTTCATGATGAATAAAACACTGTTTATACATTGGAATTGTAGCTAAAACACTTGGATAGTTTCCTGCTGCAGAGTGTGTGTGTGTGTGTGTGTGTGTGTGTGTGTGTGTGTGTGTAGAAGCTAAAAATCCCAGTCACTTCTAACCTTCGTTCCATCTAATTGTGCACAATCAGATGAGGGTTTGATTTCTAGCAACATACAGGCACAGTGGGTGGAGTCAGGTTCAAATTGGAGGGTGCGTTTGTTTGTTTGCTAGTTTGTTTGAGTGTCCAAGTGTTTTCTACCAGAACATGAAGACAGGGGGCGTTAGAGAGGAGGGTGTGGTGTTGTTGCACTACCGGCCAACTCCAGGGGGCGTCACCGGCGGCGCTCACTGCCGGTTGCTCTTGATGCGCTCCAGCCGTTTCTTGAGGTCGTCCAGGTTGGCGGCGGGCGAGCTGGAGCGGGTGTGGCTGGGGGAGTGGGCGTGTGCGTTGTGCTCCTGCTGGTACATCTCTCTGGACTCTTTGAGCTGCGACAGTTTGCTGTGCAGCATGTCGGTGGACGACGCCACCGGCGGCTTGGACGACAGCAGCGAGGAGATGGGCGCCCTCTGCTGGGGCTCCTCCTCGCCTCCCACGCCGCCCTGCTGGAGAGAGGGAGGCGCCGCATGAAGACGCCCCTTTGGTTCGGTGGAGCGCTACGGAATAGGTTTCTGTGGTACCGTTGGTAAACACTGCCTCCTTCAGGACACATTTGGTACTTTTAAATATAAATTGATAGTGGAATCAGTTGACAACTCATTGATAAATCTATCAAAATCAATTGAAATGCATTTATTGTTGTAGCCCTGAACGCTTACCTTGAAACACTAATTAGAATTGATTTTGGAATTTTTATTTTTAGATTCGAATTAGTTTCAAGTGTTTCAGGTGAGAGCTTCAGATCGTCTGAGGTAGTTTCTCTCCAGATCCAGCAGAGGGCGGAAAAACTCACAACTACAACTAATCAATCGCCTGCTGTATTATCTATTTATACATCCCATATTCTATTATCAAAACACTTGCATTACAGTGTGTGTGTGTGTGTGTGTGTGTGTGTGTGTGTGTGTGTGTGCACCCACCCTGTTGTTCTCCAGTCCTTGTCTCTGTCGGAGGATTTTCAGTCTCTCGTAGTAAACAGCTGGTTTCAGTTCTTCGTTGTTGCTGCTCAAACCCGAGTCCACGCTGTGCTGAGGGATCACTGGACACACACACACACACTGTAAACACACACACACACACACTGTGTGACAGTGGCAGACCGCAGTGGTACCTGTGGAGGTCTGGATCCGAGTGGGGGTCTTCCCCTCTCTGTCGGACTCGATCATGCGGAGGCCTCGCTCCACGTAGCTCTGGAAGAACTGAGAGGTGTTCTTGAGGAACGGCTCCAGGTCGGCGTCCGAGTATTTCTGCTTGTACTCGTACAACTCCGTCAGACCCTGAGGCCGCGGGGAAACACGGCCGTCATGTTTTGGTTTTGTTCGAGGTGAAGAATTGAGACGCGGCCGAACTCACCTCTTTAGTGTTTTCTTTGCTGCCGATCTTCTTGAAGATCTCGGACAGGATGTCGCTGACCTTGGCCTTGGACATGCGATCGTCCTGAGAAGGAGGGTGAGGGTTAGAGTTAGGGTCAGGGTCAGGGTCAGGGTGAGAGTCAGGGTCAGGGTTAGGGTGAGGGTCAGGGTTAGGGTTAGAGTCAGGGTCAGGGTGAGGGTCAGGGTCAGGGTTAGAGTTAGGGTCAGGGTTAGAGTCAGAGTCAGGGTCAGAGTCAGGGTCAGGGTCAGGGTGAGAGTCAGGGTCAGAGTAAGAGTTAGGGTCAGAGTCAGGGTTAGGGTGAGGGTCAGCGTCAGGGTGAGAGTCAGGGTCAGAGTCAGAGTTAGGGTCAGGGTCAGGGTCAGGGTCAGGGTTAGGGTGAGGGTGAGGGTTAGAGTTAGGGTCAGGGTCAGGGTCAGGGTCAGAGTCAGGGTCAGGGTTAGGGTCAGGGTCAGGGTCAGCGTCAGGGTGAGAGTCAGGGTCAGAGTCAGAGTTAGGGTCAGGGTCAGGGTTAGGGTCAGGGTCAGAGTCAGAGTCAGGGTCAGGGTTAGGGTGAGGGTCAGGGTTAGGGTTAGAGTCAGGGTCAGGGTCAGAGTCAGGGTCAGGGTCAGGGTCAGGGTCAGGGTCAGGGTTAGGGTCAGGGTCAGGGTGAGGGTTAGAGTTAGGGTCAGGGTCAGAGTCAGGGTTAGAGTCAGGGTCAGGGTCAGAGTCAGGGTCAGGGTGAGGGTTAGAGTTAGGGTCAGGGTCAGAGTCAGGGTCAGGGTCAGGGTCAGGGTCAGGGTCAGAGTCAGGGTTAGAGTCAGGGTCAGGGTCAGAGTCAGGGTTAGAGTCAGAGTCAGAGTTAGGGTCAGGGTCAGGGTCAGGGTCAGGGTTAGGGTCAGAGTCAGAGTCAGAGTCAGAGTCAGGGTCAGGGTCAGGGTTAGGGTCAGGGTCAGGGTCAGAGTCAGGGTCAGAGTCAGGGTCAGGGTCAGGGTCAGAGTCAGGGTTAGGGTCAGGGTTAGAGTCAGGGTCAGGGTCAGGGTTAGAGTCAGGGTCAGGGTCAGGGTCAGGGTCAGGGTCAGGGTCAGGGTTAGGGTCAGGGTCAGAGTCAGAGTCAGGGTCAGAGTTAGGGTCAGGGTCAGAGTCAGGGTCAGGGTCAGGGTCAGAGTTAGGGTCAGAGTTAGGGTCAGGGTCAGGGTCAGAGTTAGGGTTAGGGTCAGAGTCAGGGTCAGGGTCAGGGTCAGAGTCAGGGTCAGGGTCAGAGTCAGGGTTAGGGTTAGGGTCAGGGTCAGAGTTAGGGTCAGGGTCAGGGTTAGGGTTAGGGTTAGGGTCAGAGTCAGGGTCAGGGTTAGAGTCAGGGTCAGGGTCAGGGTCAGAGTCAGGGTCAGGGTCAGAGTTAGAGTTAGGGTCAGGGTTAGAGTTAGGGTCAGGGTTAGGGTCAGGGTCAGAGTCAGGGTCAGGGTCAGGGTTAGGGTCAGGGTCAGGGTCAGAGTCAGGGTCAGGGTCAGGGTCAGGGTCAGGGTCAGCTCTGGTGTCAGAGTGTTGGAGGTCAGAGCCTCAGCGCAGAGGAACTCACCATGCGCAGGCCGCCCTTCTCGTTGCCTCGGTCGCTCTTGAGTCCCGAGGTGTTGGCAGAGTGTTTGACCACCTGCCTGAGATGAGCCTCCAACTCAGACTCATTACGATTCTCGATCATTGATAAGTGATCCAGGATCTGTGGATCAATACATGAGTCCAATTCAAACAAGACAACTTCAGGGATGAGTCTGACACCAGGACGTTTCATCACTTCTGGATATTAAACTCCTCAAAGTCTTTGTTATCGTTCCTTTGAGTGGAATACACTGAACAACAAAGATGAAATCAAAACAATTGAAATATGTAAATCAATACAATTTTTAAAATCTAAATAAATAAATATTTTTAAATAAAAGGTGTGTGTGTGTGTTACCTTGGGCCCTGTGAGTTTACAGAGTGTGTGTAGCAGAGTCTTCAGGGTTCTGTGAGGGACGTCGTTCTTCAGCTGCTTCAGCTTCTCTTTGGGGAAAACCTTCATGAAGTTGTGGATGTCCAGTAAGATCCGGTCCAGGTTGATGCTGTGGATGGTCTCTGGGAGGTGGCGGGTCATCCTCCACAGACACTACACACACACACACACACACACACACACACACAGGAGTCAGTCAGTGAGAGGTGTTTGATGGAGGCATGAGCTTCTGTGATCATCTCACCTTCATGACCAGCTCAGAGAACTTGGGAGGACCAGCGGTGGTGACCAGACTGTCCTGAAGCAGAACCAGCAGAGCGCTGCAGAGACACGGGGGAGGAGGGCATGTGACAGGGCATGTGACAGGGCATGTGACAGGGCATGTGACAGGGCATGTGACAGGGCATGTGACAGGGCATGTGACAGGGCATGTGACAGGGCATGTGACAGGGCATGTGACAGGGCATGTGACAGGGCATGTGACAGGGCATGTGACAGGGCATGTGACAGGGCATGTGACAGGGCATGTGACAGGGCATGTGACAGGGCATGTGACAGGGCATGTGACAGGGCATGTGACAGGGCATGTGACAGGGCATGTGACAGGGCATGTGACGGGGCATGTGACGGGGCATGTGACGGGGCATGTGACGGGGCATGTGACGGGGCATGTGACAGGGCATGTGACAGGGCATGTGACAGGGCATGTGACAGGGCATGTGACAGGTCATGTGACAGGGCATGTGACAGGTCATGTGACAGGTCATGTGACAGGGCATGTGACAGGGCATGTGACAGGGCATGTGACAGGGCATGTGACAGGGCATGTGACTCACAGACAGCATGTTCCCGATGATGCAGCTGTACAGTTTGATGATGTCTCTCTTGTCCAGGCGCTCGTCGGCCATGTGCGTGCTGTTGATCAGCCTCAGCTGCATGAAGGTGGCGATGAGGAACTGGTCGATGTGTCCGGACATGACCTCGGCTTTGTCCTCCTGTCGCAGCACCTCGTCGATCTGGAGACGACAACAACAACAACAACAACAACAACGTGACACATCGGGCGACTCCTTCAAACTGAGCCCAAACACAAATCTTATGTAGGCCAACTTCCATTACATTCATATCTGTTTCTACATATCCGTTTGTGTGTGTGTGTGTGTGTGTGCGTGTGCGTGTGCGTGTGTGTGTACGTGTGCGTGTGCGTGTACGTGTGCGTGTGCGTGTACGTGTGCGTGTGTGTGCGTACCTGTGCCAGAGCCTGTATGCTGGTGTTGATGTCCCCGCTGGCCACCTGAGAGATGACAAAGTTGATGGTGGAGGCCGTGCTGTTGTGGAGTTCATCAAAGTGCGGCGAGACAGAATGAATCCTACAAAAACAAACAAACAAATAGATAAATAGACTCTTGTGGTTCTGAGGAGGGGCTGAATGGATCAGGTTCTCCGAGCCCTCACTTGGGTTCCGGGATCATGATGGGCTCCAGCAGCTCGTCCAGCTTGTGTTGGACGAGGTCGGGCAGCTCGCACACTCGGCTCTGGTCGCGCTCGATCATGTCCAGGTCCAACTGGAACTCCTTGGGGATGGAGGGGTGGGACGGCTCGCTGTGCTGGTTGTTCTGACGGGCTTGGCTGCGTGGACGGACGCAGGGACAGTGTTTTAGCGATTTGCATATCAGCGGCAAAGCGTTGATATAACCAGGAGCTAACCTTCATTTTATTGATATAAACTATTCAAGGGATTTTAAAAGGTTGTCAATTATATTCCTTTTTCTATCCAGGTTTGAAATTGTGCCTTCATTAAGGGGCGTGGCTTCTTGAGTGACACCTGGGCTGACCTCATTTTTGAATGAACCAGGAAGTAGGAGGAGTTATAAACACTGCAGAAACCTATGGTCTCGGATGCTGCGTCCATCTTTACATGATTACTTTATTATACTGTCCCTGGAAGTCTGTCGAAAGCGCCGCCCCCTTTTTCACATCGCCTCGGACTGAAGCTCAACCAAACACAAAATATCTGAGTCTGGACCCAGATTAGGACAAAAGGGAACGTGGGAATAAGAATAAAGCTCATTCAGAGGATGCACTGATCACAGGTCTGGAGTTTCACCAACCACACGAGGAACAAGCTCAGACTCTTGTTCCCTGAACCATGTGAGGAGGTGAAACATCCTCGTGGGTGATGGATGTCAGATCGACAGTTTGCATTCAGGGTAGGTCTTAATAATGAGAGAGAGGAGGAAGAGGAGGAGGAGGAGGAGGAGGAGGAGGAAGAGGAGGAGGAGGAGGTACTCACATCCTATACGTGCGATACATGATTCTGCTCCCAGAGGAAGGCAGGCAGAGCAGAAGAGGAGGAAATCACACAGGAAGAAAGATATGAGGGGTTAAGAGAGACAGGCAGACAGACAGGTAGCACCACCTCCACACACACACATGCTCAGGCTACATCCAGAGAAAATGTCCACACACACACAGACAGGAAGTTGGTTTCACAGACAGAGGCGGGTTTGAGAGCCCAGTGTCTGTGAGAGCAACAGAACATGCAGTGACTCGGTGAAGGACAGAAGAAGAAGAAGAGACAGATTAATCATGAAAAGAACAAAGAGTTAAATGAGACTCAATCACTACGGTCGGTTAATGATTCAGAGGATGAGATCATGCAGGGAGGAGAGTCGGGGGTTTGGACGCATCCGATTTTGGAAATATCAAAATCATCTTCATCTACTGGATCAACACGAGACCTTTTGATTTTTGATTCCACATTTTCCTCCTCCTTGTTTCTGATTCAGGAGTTATGGGAGGAACCTACTTGAGCTTGTTGGGGTCTTCCTGCGCGGGCTTTCGGAGGAAGGTGGCGTTGGGGTTGGCGGGATGTTCCCTCTGAGCCTTCTCCACCACGCTCTGCTTGGGCGGAGCCGCGGGCGTCTTCTTGGCCGAGCGTTTGATTCTCTCCTCCAACATGCTCATGTCTTTCTCCGACAGCTGGGGACGGATGTGAGAAACCTTCAGAGCTGCTCAGAGGAGGTGAAGGTACAAATGTCGGCGTGGTTTCCCGCTTACGTTGCCGATGAGTTTGTAAACTTGGTCCCCGCACACGTTGTAGACGGCCACCACCGTGTTGAGGGCGGCGTTGCGGACGGACGTGTCTCTGTCGCCGATGTGGATGGCGATTTCCTTCAGAGACTTGGCCGGAGTGGGCTGACACACGTTCATCCCGTAACCTTCGATCAAACAGCCCAGCTCCTCCAGACACTCTGAGGACACGGAGGAGCACACAACGTCTGAAGAGACTTCCTCACACACAACGTCTGAAGATACTTCCTCACACACGTCTGAAGATACTTCCTCACACACAACGTCTGAAGATACTTCCTCACACACGTCTGAAGATACTTCCTCACACACGTCTGAAGATACTTCCTCACACACGTCTGAAGATACTTCCTCACACACAACGTCTGAAGA
>JAFBJT010110373.1:0-11731 GCA_016785325.1 Chascanopsetta lugubris
CACCCACACGGATCAAAAATATACTCACTTATAGATTAAAAATGATAGTGTAATATAAATTGCATTTTAATATATTGAAAGGGGCAACATATAAAAGGCAATACATGTCAATTATATATATATATATATATTGTGTGTGTATTATATTTTCCTTCAAGCATATACTGTTAAATATAAAGAATGCATAATTTGCATCTTAAACTTTATACTTACTATATATATTATACGTTTGAAGATGAATTCTAATCATATAATATATAGCAATAATTTCTATATTGTTCAATATTTATACCACAAACGTCCTGATTTGATCTCAAGTGGACTGGACAGTGAAATTGTGGTATAATGACCATTTTTGTCACTTCTATTGGTAGAAGAAATATTACAAAACAATTACATACTGACATATTGAGTGACTCTCAACTGGTGGGTCAGGACCCAAAAGTGGGTCGCAGACCCGTTTTCAGTGGGTGGCAGGCATTTGACAGAGAAAAAAAGTTGTGCTTTTATTTTGAAGAGGATTTTTTTTTTCATCACATGGGTGTGCTGTCTTTGACCGTTGGTGGCGATTATACGTTGTAAAGACACTACGACACTGACACTGGTTGTTTTTGTTCATCATTAAACTTATTTACCTGGTACTCAAGTTCAAACTGCTCCATATTTTCCTTGAACACATTCAAGTAGTTGATCCTTGATTTGGGTCGCGGCCCATCATGAAGGAGTGATGGTGGGTCTCGAACCCAGACCAGTTGAGAACCACTGTCATAAATGAATCGTTTTCCCCATTACCCTTAAATGAGATATTTAATGTGTATTTACACCAGGGAGGTCCTCCTCACGGGGGCCACCATGTTTTTACAGTAGCTCAGAGTGGACATACAAAAAATCTTTTGAATTTTAACAACTACTGAGGGCTATTATTGGTTTTGGGTCGGGTAAGGTGATGGATGTAACGTCATCAAATCCTATACGCTGTACCTTTATTAAAAAGGTTTGAGTGAGTGAGTGTGGCCTAATTTGAGTCCAAATGTGTCTAGTCTAACTTTTAAAATAGTAAGAGTTTTTGGTTCGGTTGCAGCATGCGGTTGCAGCATGGACGGAGACTGACTGAACAATGAGTTGCCAGCACATGTTGAAGTGTTCATGGCCAGTACTGATGTTGATTAATGATGAGTTTATGTCCGTGACAGATGCTCCACACCATAAGCCTGAGTTCAGTCATGCAGCGAGGTTCATTTCCAGTTCATTTTGCCGGGTACGGGACTTGAAGGGAAGAGAAACATTCTGATTCATCTGAGGATTAAAGCTCCCACAAGTCACCTGGCTGAAACCTGCTGAGAGTTCATTTCCATGACAAAAATAGCCAAAGTGGAAAGATGATGTGCCATGATGTGCCATTGCAAATATTACTTCAGATTGGATGAAACCAGGGACTTAAAGCATTACCGTTTTCATATGTCACATTTGCCATGTGGAAATTAGGAGGTGGGTGGAGTAGGAGTTGAGGTGGTAAACGCTGCATCAATGACTTCAAGCACAAAAAAGTAAGGAGATGATGTGAGGCGTGTGAAAGCTGCAGTTTGAACTTTGGACTGTTTACTCGGGCTGTGCCGTGGTGTTTACCCCAGTTCAATAAGGATATTTCCATCTGAACCGAGGGGTAACCTCTGGTCAGATGGATGAAGCACAACAGGAAGTGAAAAAACTTGCAGTTCATAGGGTGGTTACTGGGGGCTGACCCCAATAGGGAGAAAATCCCTATAAACTTTAGAGGTGAATGAAACATGTTTCAAATCTGGTACAAACCTCGGTCCCAGTCACATGTGTTACCATGACAACTGTGCAGGGGGGTGAATTTTTTTCTAACTCGCTCATGTTTATCATTTCAACGTTTGAAATTACGTAGGTGCAGTGTGTACGATTTTGGTCAGTTTTGTCACATCTAAAAATATTACAAAACAATTTCACACTGTCATTTTCACGCATTTCTAATCATCTAAATGTATTATTTTTTCCCATTACCCTTAAATGAGCACATTCATGTAATTTTATAGGAGCAGGTCCTCTCTATGGGAACGTCATGTTTTTACAGTAGCCCGGACTGGACAAACTAAACATCTTTTGAGTTTTAATGACAACTGAAGTCTACCATAGGTTCTCCTGCCTGCTCAGAAGGGTGAGGGTGAGGTGATCTCAAAATGTCACCAAATCTTACACTCTTGCACCTTTGAATCGTACAATCCAACATCAAAATGAGTCACACTCAGAGTGTATGTAGGTTACATGTGACATGTTATGGGTTCACTGCTCGGATACGTCTTGTTTGTGCTCACAGATGTGGGGCCTCCCACCGCCTGCCAAACACATAGCATATGTCAACATTCATTCTCAGGAATCAATAGTGACCTTTTGACCCGAAAGGAAGTATTATGGGGAGAGCAAAGCGTAAGAGTTCCATGTCCCTGCAGGATTTTTGGGTCATTATTGTGAATGTTTGATGTGGAAGTTCTTTTCTTTTCCTCCCACATACTCAATAGGAAGCTCTTTCTCATTCGTGATGAGGTCAAAGAAAAGGTCACAAATACAGAGTATTATCAATGAATATACTTCCTTCTGATGTCTGTATTGAATCAAATTGAAATAGCACCTGGCAGAGGACCAGTCAAATGTACAAATATAGTTCTGAGGGGCAATTCCACATTTACTTGTATAAGATAGACCTTCATCATAATCCATACATTAACACTCAAGGCAACACCTGCAACACTTTCATCTGTTCATCGAAAGTTGCTGACATGCACTATACGGAATGAGAATCAAGATGTGGATGTAAAGCTTATAGATGATATAAATATGGTTGTAGAGCTTATAGATGATATAAATCATGACTTGTGAAGACTGCTTGTGATCTGATGGGGAATTATAGACCAAATAGTACCGTTAATCTCCCTGCATGATTAGATGCAATAAGCATTAAAACCACTACACAGGCTTCAAATGTACTTTCATGCCAAGTTAATGGGCTGTGTCAATGTGCCTAAGGTCAAGTGTTGGAGTCATATTGTGAAGGTGTTGACAGACATGCATCATCATTAGTGTTCGTCTGTGAGAGTTGGTCCATGCTTGCCGTCCTTTCTGCTCCGTTTTGATCTCCACCAGGAAAACATCTGCTTCTATGATAACCACGTGCTTCACTGACTCTACGTGTAAGTATATTTACTGAGTGGGTAGGGCCAAAATGCAAAGGAAGGCGTTGCGCTTTACTCAACATAAACAATAAAGTTGATCCATTGTTTTAAAAAAGGGGCTGTGGGGGTTGAGGTGTTGAACCCAGACACAGCACAAAAGGCAGGACACTAAAGTAGGTTCAAGGTATTTACTGGATGCAGGTAGGTCAGACAGCAAAGAGTGGGACACGGGCGGAGGTGAAGTCAGGGAACAGAAAGCAAGGATCGGGTCCTCTCTCCGGGGGCCGCCATGTTTTTGCTATAGCCCAGAGTGGACGTTAAATATCTTTTGGGCTTTGATGACAATAAGGGTTACCATAGGTTCGAATTGAAAGGGTGAGGGTGAGGTGATGGATACAACATGCAACTTCACCACAAGGTGTTGCCAACTGTTACAGACTGCACCTTTAAAGGTGCAGTGTGTAAGAGTTTGGTCATTTTTGTCACTTCTGAAAAATATTACAGAACATTTACATTCTGACATTTTTGTGAATTTGTGATCATGTGAATGTTTAATTTCTTTTCCCTGTTTTCCCCCTTAAATGAGTCCATTAATGTACATTTACACGAGGAGTGGGTCCTCTCTACAGGGGCCATCTTGTTTTTTTTTATGTCAGTAAAAGTGGACATACTAAGCAGTGTTTGAGTCTAAATCACAACTGAAGTCTACTATAGGATCTCCTGCATGTACAGAAGGGTGAGAGTGAGATGATGGATACAATATGCAACTTCACCTCTAGATGTCACCAAATCTTACACACTGCAACTTTAAACGTGTCGGGTTCTTACAGCTGAAGTAAACTCACCATTCATCAGACTCGTCGAAGCATCTAATTCCGATCGGCATCGACCTAAACCCTGGATGAGCTGTTGCAGAGGAAACTCGGCCCCCGCGCTTGGGTAACACCTCAAACCAGTGGAGCACCTGGGTGTGTAGACGCCGCACAGCTCCCCCTCCAGCCTGGCACACATCGGGCAGCAGCCACAGCCCGGCTCCCTCACTATCTCTGCACATGCCGCCACTACTTTGGGGCAGGCGGCCAACAGTTCTGCCGTGCAACTAGGACATCGGAAGGCTAAGTCCCCAAGTAAGATTCCAGGTAGGGCCAGATACGCAAACAGCAGCCCATACGTCCAATATATGACCATTGTCTCTAGCAGCTAGGTTTGTTAGCGCCAGGCGAAATCCAGAGTGACCCTTGGAAGCAAACTGTTTGAACCTGGGGAAGCTGGATGTCCACTATGTGTTGGCAAACATTCCGATGATGACAGGGTCCTATCTGCTCCCATGTTACTGACTGACTTGGTGTAGTTAGACAATATTGTATGCTCTGCAAAATATCATCCTGGATGACTGATTGAAAAGTAACCTAAGGCATGAAATGGTATTTGAAGATGCAGCAGAATAACCCACGATGCATTGCTTTATTAGACTTAGACTATCCATTGAAATTAAATATGCAAAAGTATATTGTCAATGATATTGGCATCATGCAACTCAAAGGTGCAGTGTGTAAGATTTGGTGACATGCTGAGATGAAGTTGCATGTTGTATCCACCCTCACCCTTCTGAGAATCTATGGTAGGCTTCAGTTGTCATTAAAACACAAAATGATGTTAAGTATGTCCACTCTGGGCTACTGTAAGAACATGGCGGCCCCCATAGAGAGGACCTGCTCCTTATTTAAATGTATATTAATGGGCTCATTTAAGCGTAATGGAAAAAAAATTAAACATTTAGTTGATTATAGATTCATTAAAATGTCCGCATGTAATTGTTTTGTAATCTTTTCAGAAGTGAGAAAAATGACCAAAATCGTACACATTGCACCTTGAAGTGACATACATGAACATTGTGGCTTGTAATTTGAACGTAACCATAGTGACATACTATGATGTAATGGTGGACCAACACACAGTGTGCGTTGTACCTTGCAGACGTAGAACAGGGGAAATTCTCACCCATTTACCAAAAGGAAATTTCCTCATCTCTGACTGATCAGGGCTGAAATGTTAGGATTTCCAGTCCTGCATCTCTGCTCCACTGTGATGTCACTGCAGTGTAACATGCTTCTACTGAGCTGGAATAAGACTATGAAGTCATGTCTGTCAGGTCAATCAATCCTCACCCACATATTTTCTGCACTGGAAAAATGGGGCGGGCCATACAGGAGCTACTGAATGGTAATGTTTTCATAATGACTGAACCGGCTGGATAAACATGACTCAGCTTCAGATTTATGAGATTAGTTTTTAAGGAGTGAAATAGAAGACTTCAGTTTTATGTCAGCCCATTATGACGGGCATAAAATAAAGTATTCCAGTATGAGTTTAATTAAAATACCTGATTATGGCCCAAAAGGCATCATTTGCGTCATTATTTTTTGAGAGATACATTTTTATATGTTCATTGTTTAACTTATTAAAAGGCTTTTTTTGTTGAAAAGCAAAAAGTGGAAAGCACTCTGTTGTGATTTAATATATATAACGATGTCTATAACTAATATAAATTCAGGTCTTGTGTTTACCTTTTACAGGTTGCAGTAAGTCTCCATTGTTTTTGTGTGATCCTGATTTCTGACATATTTAAGTCGATATACTGTACACATTAATTTCAGAACCTCACACACACCGTTTTTATATAAATACTTGATTTTTCAAAAGCAGAGTCCGAAACAGTGCCAAACAGCGATTTTGAGGCTTATAATCTGGTCGACTGTCGTAATTCAAATTCATAACTTCAAAATTATACATTTTTAAAACTGTAAGAAAAAGACAACACGTTTATATATCAAATATTAACAAATAAAATGGTGTACACATTTGAAAGTTCTACTTTTGTAATGTACAGTATTTGCTCTATGGGGCAAATGAGTGAATAGACACACGCACACACACACACACACACACACAGAGAGTCAATTCATGATTTTAAAAGGACATACAAGCTGAATCATTACATGATGTTTGTTCATATTGTTGTGATTATTGTTTTGTCTAACCCTAACTCTAACCAACCTGTCTCTCTCTTTAAGAGTTTTACTTCAGGGGGCATATCTTGAGAGCACACATGAGGATCAGTACCTACACCTGTGGTTCCGGGACCCACCATCACCGCTGGTAGTTGTGCTTCCCCTTGGTCATTTAGCATATTAATACAAAATTTTGCATTATTAGCATAACAGGGTATTTTCACCTCCAACTATCAAGAAGTGCGGATAGACAGCACTCTAATCCATAAAAAATTCCCTTCAAAATAAAAGCACAGTATCTTTTTGTTTTACTTTACGCTCTGACAATGGGTCCGTGACCCAACAGTGGGACTTGACCCAACAGTTGAGAGTAATGGATCTACAACTTGACTAAATGTAGTTTAAAATGTATGAACAATTTGAGACATTTAAAATGAGAATTTCATTCAATTTTACTTTAAATTACCTTGTGAACTTGTTGCTATGGAAAACTGAGGGCTTCTGTAGGCTCTCATTCATACCTGTAAGGAAAGGCTGCGCTGGCTGTTCAGGTACAACATACAACTTCACCACTAGATGTCACTAAACTCAGCTAACTGTACCTTCAAGGTATGTTGACCTCATAATTACACTTTGCAGACAGACATATTTAATGTTTTAATACTTCTTTATGGCATAAGTACCTCGCTGACACAAGCTGCATCTACTTAATAGAGAGACAATTGTCAACAATGGTATATACTGTAAATGAGTATATTTACATTGTAGTTTAGTTCAAAATGTAAATACATCTGATAGCAGAGAGTGGCTGGTGGCCATCTTTGTGAGGCAGATGTTTACAGTTCATGGCCTCCTATTTTCAGTCTAACTTATTTATAAGTCACTGTCCAAACAACTGCATCTGTCGTCTAACACAGTGCACAGCTTTCACAGCTTTGCTCCTACACTCTCCTGCCATCAATTTAGACAAATGGAATTGCTTACTTATACCCACTCCTCTAAAGTTTCCCACTCACATATGTCTATGATGTGTGTGTAGTACGTTGCTTGGCAATGCAGAGTGAATGGGCAATGTTGAAGCACTTAATTTTTTTTTACTCCCGATAGAGCTGCGTTAAGAAATGTTTTAACAAAGCTCCTGAAAAGATCCATCTGTCAAAGAGTCGTTTCACTGTGACGTGGAAGTGGAATACCATGGAGAGGACGTTAGATTTTCCACAGGAAGTTCACGACCGTGGAGAGAGAGAAGAATAGGATATTAAGTAAAACAGCTTTAAAATTGTTTATGGAAACAGTAAGATTATGGTGGTGAAGGTTTCTCGATTCATAGATGGACACTGATAGAAAAAAGGACATGCAATGTCACCACTAAATGTCACTAAACCCTTCACACTGCACATTTAATGGTCATATTATGTCAGTGTTCCTGATTCCAGTTTGTTGGATTGACTGCTAATAACAATACATAAATACATTGTCCTTATTCTTTCGACATCCAATTGAAAAAAAAAAACATTCACGCAGATTCTCATTGTCTGGGATGTTAATGAGAAATGTACTGTTGTGCTATTACTGTGATACAGAAGCTACAGTGTGTTTTGTTATAGTTAAATTACTGTTTTTGTCTTTTTGATTGGGTGCAATGTGACATGGTTGTTCTGAGCCTCAGTGGTGGATTAAAAATAATTTACTGTCATGCTGGTTGCAAGTAACATCTGTGCAGTTTTAAGCTCATACTGGTTGATGTTTACTCAGGGCTTCAGAGATAAAGTCATCAGAAAGCAATTTCCTTCCGACTTGTAAGTGCTACCCCCAACTGTGCCTTTAGTTTCCCCTTCGGTTTGTGTGTCCTTTCGTATCATACATGTCTTTGACGTATCCCTCCACCTTCTTTGTACATAGTCCGCTCCTCTGATCCTATACGGATACATATATTAACATTAAATATAGTATAGGGGGCTCAGTTCAAGTGTCTCTTGGGGTTGGGGGTTGTGGGGGGGCGGCGGGGGGTGGGGGGGGGTCTGTAAATCCATCATGTCCATGGGTAGCATGGGAACAGGCAGAGCTCAGTCTGGGAAAGGAAGCAGGCTCTCTGTTGCTGTTGCACGATCCAATTATCTTTTGACCACCACAGAGAGAAAGTGAACTAGATAACCACACTTTCTGCTAACATGCACATGGGTTTTGAACCAGGACTGTGAAGGAGAAGCCGAGGTATGTACATGCAGAGCATTTTATTCTATATGGATTTTATTGCATTGAGTTGATGTAAATGATGTGAATTTGTGGTATGAGACATATTCAAAAGTGTGTATGTATGTGCTGCTGTCTCGCTGTATTCACTCTTTACATCTGTTTTCAGAAAAGCATGGTTTTTTTTAGATTGCGCCATCATGGCAGTTTCATATAGAACTCTTTTTGTGAATATCTTTTCTGAAATGTTCAGATTTTTCAATGAAAGGTGCAGTGTGTGAGACATTGTTGTCATTGTCGTATTATATTATAAATCAATTACTTACAGGCGTCTTTTAATCAGTGTATTCATATTTTGATCCAAGAAAAAGTCTAAATTAAAATGACTCCCCCTCAGTCAGCTGAATTTAAAGAACATGACCTTTATCATTGGCATTTTAGAGCTTAAACATGTAATTTATATGAGGAGCAGGTCTTCTCTACGGGGGCCAGCATGTTTTTACAGTAGCCCAGAGTGTAAATACTAAGCATCATTTGAGTTTTAATAACAACTGAGGGCTACCATAGGTTCTCCTGCATGTTCAGAAGGATGAGGTGATGGATAAAACATACAACTTCACCTCTGGATCACACCAAATCTTAGACACTGCACCTTTTTTTCAGAAATCTACTGGATTTGCATTTTAAAACTGCCAAAAACCATCTTGAAAATGAAGATAAATGGTAAATACAATTCTTAATTTTGGACAAGAAGATAGGAAAATATTATTGGTGTGCTTATCCAACATTGCCTTTGTAATTGGGTAATGCATTCAGCCAAAGCACTCTTGTGGATTATGTTTAGAAGCACTCTTTTTTACTGCTGCACTGAGTGTTCCTGTTTTCCTGAGGTGACAAATGTTTTGCAAGATAAGGTTGTTTGCAGGGGGAAGCAGATAACTCAGTCTCACCCTCGCATATGTAGAAATTGCACAATCATAATACTGCATTCTTTCCAGATGTGTAATAAATCAATGATTTATTTATTTTTTTTGTTTTAATTGTGGAACAAGCTCTTCACCAGGAAGTAACCCATGTTCATGCTAATTGTTTGTTTTAAACAGATGGTGCTGGCTGTGTGTTTCCTCACTCTTGGCTTGATGTGGACAGGTGGGTCGTTACACTCACGCAGTTAGCTACAGTCAACTTAAAGGTGCAGTGTGTAAGATTTGGTAACATCTAGATGTGAAGTTGCATGCAGAGTAAATCCACTTTTACTACTGTAAAAACATGGCGGCCCCCGTAGAGAGGACCTGGCTCTCATGTAAATATTTATAAATGGGCAGATTTCTGGGGAATGAAAAAAACCCAAAACATTTAGGTGATGATAAATTCATGAAGATGTCAATATGTAATTGTTTTGTGATATTTTAAGAAGTGACCAAAACCTTACACACTGCGCATTTTAAGGAACAAAAACCCTGCGCTTTTATTTTGAAGAGGATTTTTTTATGCATCTGAGTACCATCTTCTAAGAATTTGAGAAGTTGGACATTTTCCTTCACGAGTTGAGAACCACTGGCTAAGAACATATAACATTTACAAATGAAAATGTACTACCAATGCAGGAACATTGTTCTTTGTAATTGAGATTTCTCTTTTTTTTTTTAAACCTTTGATTATCTAATGCTGGATCAGGAGGTAGATTCAGTCGTCTATGAATCACTGGACCCTTGGTTCAATCTCAGTTTTGCCAATTTCAATTTAAGTCAAACTTATTTCTTTAGCATGTTTTGAAAACATTAGATAACAAATAAATCTAACTGTAAAAGAAGAAAAAAAGACAAAAAAATACTTATTAAATAATGGGATAGAATAGAACATAAAAGAAATAATAGTGAGATTCAGAGAATAACTACGATGATGTCCTGCATGCTCAGAAGGGTGAGGGTGAGGTGATGGATACAACACATAACTTCATCTCCAGATGTCACCAAATCCTACACACTGCACCTTTAAGCAGTTCTGTCACATACTGTATATACTCCATCTTGTTTCCTAACAGGAATGTCTGCCAAACATGTCGCCCGACCATGTGACCAGTACATGTTCCACAGTAATGTCGATAGCTGTCTGTCGGTGTTCAACAACAGCATGGAGACGAGCGGGTATCAGTACAGGTGCCCATGGCCAATGGTGAAAGGGTGAATTTGAATTTCTTTCTTCTTCTCCTGAATGTTATGCCATGTCATCCTTCAATATCTTATCCAGTAATCTGGGTCATGGTGTATTTCTACCAGTACACATAGTGCCATTGGGGGTATCAGTGTCAGGGCCAGTGTCACTGCAGCAGGGTCCAGGTGGGGTTCGAACCAGTGACCATCACACCTAAAGGCAACTGCCCAAACCGCCGGGCCTCTGCCACCCCATCTCCTGAGTACAACCCTGTCAAACTCACACTTTTTGGTCAGCAACCAATGTGCAGTGAGCATGCAGCTGTTTAGTAAATGCCCCTCGCGTCCATAGCTGCTCTTCTTGCTTTGCCATACACATGTGGCTAAGTGCAAACTCAAGGGGGCGTGGCCCAAAATGTTGGAAATTACATACTTTTTATGGCATCCACAGTAAAGATATATGATCTTTAGTCATGGTTAAGTCAGACACTTTGCCGTTTCCTGGTTGCACTGGGTGCAGGTGAAAGTTTCAGCTAATTTGTCGTCGGTTAGTGAAAAGGTGGTGCTGCTGGGCTCGTGTTTCCAGAGTGTTTTTGGAGACTTTTGCTCTCCGACGCTGAGCTTTAATTATAGTTGTAATAATCCATATTTTACTGTTAATATGGTTTGGGGCTCGGAGAGCACGTATGGTGTTTCAGAGGTGGTGCATCCATCATCGCCCAAGCCAAGCCTGTTGATTAGGCCACAGGCCTTGGTTGAATCTGCTTGGTGTTTCCCACCATTAAAATCTCCTGGGAGATTTATGCAGCTTTAGCGCGGCTGTGGTCGTTTACACGCCCATAAGACCAGACAATCCAAACGCCAGCGTGAAAGGTAAGCTGCTTCGCAAACATTGCCGTGTGATGGGTAGGTCCATAAAAACCTCGGAGGCTCCATTGCTCCATGTTTTGATTGATGTCACGTTTCGTCATTTTCAGAGTTCTTTATGTATTTGTCTCAGCTGGATATGAAAAAAATCTAAGTGTTTTTTTGAGAACTGTTCTGGGCCCTTTTTGATTTTTAATGACCTTTTCTAGCAGAAGGCTTCAGCCACACAGTTACTCAGGAAATTAGTTTTCACTGCTCAATGCAAATATGAGGTCATTCTGCTTATTTGAGAGATCAAAGAGATTAACATTAATAC